>CANUEY010024686.1:0-14419 GCA_948099555.1 Croton setiger | reverse complement strand
AACAGTTGGGTTTATTTGAATGCTTAATATATAGAAATTTTATATTTATTGGCTCCACAAAAAAATTTAATTTAATATACTATAAAGTAAACCAAAGAGTATTTAATTGATTGAATAAGTAATTAATTAGCTAATCAGGGGGGAAAGTATGTACAAAGTGGGTATTTTTTGAAACTTAGAATGATGAAAGCACAAGGGGACTCCATAATAGCGATGATTAACAATAATATTAGTATTAGCTCTATTTTTACGTTAATGATGTGATTCCTTAATTTGCGCCATTGAAAGGGCATCATAGAAAAATTGTTATAGTCTTATATATATGAATATGAGCTGGTTTGCACTTGCAGTAGAGTCAGGGTAATTGATGTTTTAGTGTCTTTAATACTGTGGAAAGGTTTCCTTTCTCCTACTTTAGAAAAGGTTAGTCCAACCAAACACTCTGCTTTTTCACTTGATCTTGAGAGTTATGATCTGATCAATTAGGTTTAGGTTGAAGAAGAGAGGCAAGTTTCAGCTTTTTGAGATGACAAATCATGTTTATTTTCAATTACAGAATTTCATAGATCAAAATCTGTATTTATTTACTGACATAAAAGTTATTTGAAATATTTAAGCAATTAGATTTTGAGCACTTTTTCTGCCTTTCCCTGGTTTGCAGGCAGGAAATGGGAATAAATGTTTATATTTAGTAAAGTAAGTCATTCCAAATTTCATCTTTAAACACTTTTATTTTTCTTAACTCTCTTTTAATCATTGCTTAAATGAAAAAAAGATGAAAAGTAACATATTCAATAGTTCTACAAATACAAAATTGAATTCACATTTTATTTAATTTTCATCAATATATATGAAAATAATAAAAATGAAGATAAAAAATTCATTTATTTTCATGTTCAACAGCCTTCATAAGCAAGCTTTTTGCATCAAGAGCCATTAAAACTGGAGAATTACCAATCCCAAGAGCCAAAGCGAACATAATCTCTCTCATTAAGCTCCTAAATTCTTTGACATCAATTCCGCCATTTTTATCTGCATCAAATCTTTCAAAAATTGCATGATGAAGACTATTATTATTATTCCTCTCTTTCGATTCCAATCCTACAGACATAATCTTATAAAATCCATCACAAAGTTCTTCAAAAGAAATTACTCCATCTCCATTAACATCAAGCATTTCAAAGCATTCCTTAACACATACTTCAAATGCATTCCCATCTTCCACAAATTCCGTCACCGTCGGTCCATTAATCACGGCTAAACTCATGTTTTTAATCTAATTATTTTGCTTTCTGATTCAGATTTTTGTTGTTTATATAGATATATATATGTATATCCTTCTATTGTTGGAATGTTAGTTATTTCCCTAATGATTGATTAGGCTTTATTTTAGAGCAAGATTCTTGGATTAATGTGGCCATTTTTTACCTTAATTTGAATTTGAATTTAATTTCCACTCCTCATTGTT
This sequence comes from Croton setiger, assembly GCA_948099555.1. NCBI lineage: Eukaryota > Viridiplantae > Streptophyta > Magnoliopsida > Malpighiales > Euphorbiaceae > Croton > Croton setiger. The sequence continues at coordinate 12,951 of CANUEY010024686.1, read as the reverse complement.
TTAGACACCATTTCTATGGTGTTTGAGTAAGTTTGAATTTGCTAAATAAACACTTTATGTACACATTTATACATCTTCACATGATACTCTTATTTTGCATACCTAAAAAATTGGAAAGTCTGGGCTAAAAATCCGAAGCTTTTCCAAATTAGGGCTTTTTATAAAGGTCCAAAGCCCATGATAACCCACGACAAGCCTAGACCAACTTAAAAGGAACTACAGCAAAAGGCGCGATCAGGACCGTCGAAAAAAAAAAAGCGTAGCTTGTTTAGGACTAAAGTAAAGCATGATTCATTTTTAACAATGGATTTTTTTTTCCCTTCATATAATTAACTTAATTATCCGAAAACCAGTAATAAAAAGTTAATATCCTTTTTTTCCCTTCAGATATTTAATTTATTTTTTTTTATTTTTTATCCCCAACTGAAATATTTCATTCTGAAACAAATATCGTCACTCTAATTTGAAATAAAGTTCGAAAACAAATAAAAAAATTATGTTTTAGATTTTTTTTTTTTGTCGTGAGATTTAATTCGTAAATAAGGAAATTAAGTTCATAAAAAAAATTCTATTTTTAAAAAATATCCTTTTTTTTCTATAATTTTTATTTTGTGGCATATTGTTAGACCCTAACATCCAAGCACACCCAACTTCTTCTTTCTTATATTTCTTCAACCTATTATAAACTCGTCTACTCCGCTTCTAATACAGGGAGACCAAATGAACAACCAACCATTCTCATTTAAAAATAATATTTTTTTTAAAGGTAAAAATAATAATTAATATTATCATACAAATATCGCTCATAAAATTATTTTTATATAGTAAATTAAATATATCTAATATACATATTTATTTTATTTAAAAATTTATTAGCATTATCATTGTCTATTTTGACAAGTTTTACCAATAAATATAGCATATGTGTAATAAGAAATAAAAATATAACAACACACCAAAATGTTAATTTATTGGTTATTTATAAATTTCATTTTCTTTTAAAAATTGTTATTTAATTGTTTAACCTAACTCTAATTTTTCTTTAAATAAAAAATTAAATTTTCAACATCGTATTAACAATAGACGTCGACATATGTATAATCGTATATTAACAACACTCGTGTATGACCGAGTCAAATAACTTTAATTATTTGTAAAAAAAATTGATTATTATTAATTAGCTAAACAAATAAATACATAATAATTTGACAGTTCGACGCCTTGGCCGTACAAATTACACTATGATTTTGTACACTAGTTGTACTATTATATTGTCCAGTCCTCGCTCCCTTGTCAAAGTAAAGTAGTAAACGTCATTCTGCTAAATTTAATTTTTAATTAACCAAATTAAATTGTTAATTAATTAATCATAAAACAATTTTTTCTAGAACAAGCTTACTATTCGAAACAAGTTTAATAAAATATCAAAATTTTACTAAAATGATTAAAATAAATCTACCAAAGCTTTTTTTTAAAGAGAGTTGTACGAAATTTGATAAGACACCTAATTATTTTAATTAGTCCAATAACATATTATTAGGCTTCAGATGTAAATATTAGGTCTCGATTAAATCGTTGAATAAATAATTAGATCATGTTAATGAAGGCACATGTTTGATACTTTTGCCTTAAGTCTTTATTTTATAAAGAGAGAGAAAATATTAGTAAAAAAAATTGCTAATAATGTCAGTAAACCAGATATGTGCTTGTAATTTATTTTGGATAATTATATATAAAATGTATATATGATTAATAGTTATTCTCTCCGTTCTGAATAAATTAGTCATATTTTATCTAATTGTTTATTTAAAACAATAGTTTTATTGTGTAAATAATTATTATGTTTTCCTATTTTAATATCATTAAATAGAAAATAATTATATTTTTTTAAAAAATAAGATAATTATCTAATTAATGACATAAAAGTAAATAATACAGACAAAAATAGAAATTTCATTAATATTTTCCAAAATAGAAAAATATAACTAATTATAGAGAGAGTAGTTAAAAACATTTAGATTGTTAAATAGAGGTGGCCATGGTTCATGAATAATCGATTCGAGTCTATGAACTAGCGATTCATAATTCACCAAAAACGATAGACAAATCACTCAATGGTTTATGAATAGTTCATGTTTGGACAGTTCTAATACCGTTTCATGGGTGATTCAAACATCCGATTAAGATGAAAGATTTTTTATAATAAAATTATATTTAGAATTAATTCAATTTTCAGCTCTTTTATTGAATTGGGAAATTCTGGTTGAGATAAATATCAAATTAATTAGTTGGTTGATAAGTTTGGAGTGACAAATAATTTATAATGAAATTCAGAAAAGTAATTAGAAATAAATTCACCAATCAACACAGTGTTTTATTTTAATTAATCAATTAATTGTTAGACATTATCTTCAAAAACAAACAAATAAAAAAAATCAGGAAGGAAAAGTATCTAAATCATTAATTAAACAAATATATAATACAAGTACTAATCTTGTTTATTTAAGTTTATAATTAGGGTAATTGGAGTATCCAAAGTAATCTGATTGGATCTGTGTTGTTAGACTATGGATTTGGATTCGTTGTGTTTGTATAATTTTGACCTTAGAATCAAAGACAAAGTAGTCAAACGAGGACACTTTGAAATTTTCTTTTATTCATTCTAATTATATTCTTACTTTAGTCAAAGTTATACTTTTTCATTTTCTTATGATGATCCATGGTTTAAAGTAAATCCCACTCTATTATTTGCTAATTACCCAATTAAAATATGGATCGAATTAAAATACTCCTTTTGCTTTTTTTTTAATCTTTTTATTTGAAAAATTAATTTATACACAAAATAGTCGTTTATGTTTAAAAAAATTACTTTTTTTTTGAAAGAAAAAAAAATTGCAGGTATTACTAATTAATTATTAAAAATCACATATAAAAAAATAGAAGAGTAATAAAATTAATTGTCAAATAGTTAGAAAAATTAACAAAAACAATTGATAAAACATATTTGTAACATGATAGAAAATTGTGTTTGTAACTAAATGATTATAACACTGCACACTGAACTGTATATTCAATGCAATATGCTAATACATTGTCAATGCGATAAGTAGAATTACTATTCGATCGGAAGATTAAAATTTATAACAGCCAACCTCGCCACCATATTAAAGGGATTATAGATTCAAAGTCTAATTAGGAACATATAATTAGTGATATTTCTCACCAAACCATAAAAACTCCAAAATCTTGGTCATCAATTTTTTAAAAAATGCAAAGAATTTATCTACCAAGAAAGCTACTAATAAACTGGCACATTAAAATCCATATTATATCTTCAAATCATAAATACAAAAGGGTACCAACTACCAAAAAATGGACAATTGCCTTAAATAATAGGGCAAATGCCCCTCCAAGATAACTCTAAAAAAGCTACTTATAAGTTATTATGAAAACCTTATTAGATCTTTTTTAAAAAAAAAAAGTCCAACAAACATGTTTAAACAATAGTTTAGATGAGAATTAGACAAGATAAAGTCCCAAAAATTGCATTTGCATGTGATGGGGTTAAGTCCATGTTCTTGAAATTGTGCCCTAACCCCCAAACTTGACACGTGGAAGTTGGCCTCTTGTAGTCCTTTTAGGGACATGTATTATTTCTCTTCTGTCTGTTTTGAGCTCATTTACTTTGAACAATTCAAGCATATACCGTACTACTTTTTAATTTTGGAACTACATTCATACAATAATTCATTAATTATGGACATTATTGCACTATGTAACTATAATTTCTATCAAAGTTTTTTTTTAATAATTATTAGTATTTTATACATTAATTTTGGCTGAATTTGTCAATTTTTTGACTAAAATGAAAGTATGATCACATGAATTCGATCCGATAGTGTATGAAGCTTGCTTTCAAATTAATGTTTCTGATATTAGAAAAAATATGGAGAAATCAATAAAATAAATAAATTCTTTTGTTTGTTCATTTTATATGGACAAATCTAATTTTTTATAAATATAAAAAAATCATTTTAACTAATATATTCAAATTTTACGAGTAACTTCCATGATTATTATGATATATATTTGCATTAAATTAATAAAATATATTTGCTAAACTTTTTTATTTAATATTATGAAAAATCATATATTTAAAAAAATATAGAGAATAATGTTTTTTAAAAATTAGAATTTCAAATTACTAAAAACAGCTAATAATTATTTAAATAGTCCATCATGACTTTTTTTCCTCTCAAAATATTTATGAAATATAATTATATTTTTAATAACAGTACTATGTTTTGATTAGTTTATGAATTAATTTTATCACTTGAAGAAATGTTTCATTTTTAACATTTTTAATTGAAGTCAACAAATATATATATATGAAATCTAATGTGTGAAGATATTTCCCTAATTGCAATAATGCCATTAACAAAATTATTAAGTTTCTAATATCATTATTTATTTTTTATTTTTTTCAATTTCAATACATTAACTTATTTGCTTGCAATTTAACTTTTAAGCACATTTATTCTTTCAAATACTAATATTAATTAATTACTAACATTAATATTAATGTGAAGAAAGGATAAATCTGAAACAAAAATCATCATAAAGACCTAATATAATACTGCTCACTGTGTCTCCCTTTACAAGATAAAATAAATATTATAAAATATCACATATTGTTTCTCCGACCGACGAATGCATTCAATTTTAGGTTATAATAACACTTATACATTATATTATATTTAAAATAAAATTAATTATTTTTCTTTCTGTTGCATAGTTTTTTTTTTTTTTCATTTTTAATTGGAAGGTTTACTTTTCCTAACCAATTCTTCAGAAAAACTGATGTAATTTTTTATCTAGCATTAATGAAACTTGCAGCTCTCACTAAGATTATTAAATAAATTATTTCAGTTTCAAATATCATTAATTATAATTATAGTGACTGTGCATATGTATAATTTAATTATTATATATCCAAAATATTCCTAAAAGGAAAAGAAATAATTCAATATTAGTATTTTAGTTGGTCCATTTAAAAATAAAGCAAAAATTGAATAACATAACTTTATTTTTGAGTAATAATTTAAAATTAATAAAAATAAAATGTAAGTTCAAATATATGAAATATTATTTCAAAAGGTATATTTAATTTTAATTTATTAGAGTATTATTATTTTGTATATTATCCATTATGCTTTTGATCCTCTAATGTGTACATTGCAAGTGTAAATTCTAAGAAGCTCCACCAACTTGGGAAAATTTAAAAAAAAAAAAAAAGAAAATCTACATTGAAAATAATAATAATTAAATAAAAAAAATCAACTTGAGCTGATGATGACAGCAAACTGATTCTTTTTGAATCTTATTATGCTTTCACCTAACATCTAACCATTTTGCAAACCATATTAAATAAACTATTTATGTAAAAAAAATATATATTTTTCCTCAAAAGAAAAATAATTTTTTTCTTACAGTTGTGAAAATTTAAAAATTATTATTTACAAATATTTTTTGGTTAAAATGTAAATTCATATTCAATTTCTTTGAATTTATATTTATTCAATAATTATTGTATTTCTCAAGTTCTAAATGACTAAATTGTAAAAGTAGACCAAGTAGAAGAACCAAATTGAGCAATATTCTTAAAAACACCCACATTTGGGAATGAAATTTGAGTGGGCCCTCCTCTTTTTATTATCGACTTTATTTTATTTTTTCTACGTCCTTTCCTTAATTTTTTTTTTTCTCTTAAAAAAAAAAAAAATCCAAGCCATCTCCAAAGGCTTTTAACAGAAGTGAAAGGGAAAATGGCCCACCGTTCTAATAAATTTGTCTTCCCAGAATTTGTCATGTTGTATGTTCATGGGGGGTGGGTGGTTCTTTCTTTCTGTAACTATTCTCTCTTAAAATGTGGCAAAGAAATGCAAATCCTTTTGTCCCCATAACTTCCTCTCTCTCCCTTATGGGTTTTATTCATCTTTTTCTGTCAAAAATGATTTCACAAGAAAAAATTAAAAATAAAAAAGTTACATTTTTTGAGATAATTTCTCTTTTTTAATTGCATTTCTTACTTTCCCTCAGAGGGAAACTATTAGGGGCAACCTAAATTTGCAATAAAAAGAAGGAAAAGGAAGGTGCTTTGCTAAAGTTAATCAAAAAGAAAAGCTTTTTGAGGATGAATGGTCTTGACCCAGATTGCTCTGAGTTTATTGAAGTTGATCCAACTGGAAGATATGGCAGAGTAAATTTTGTGCTACTTTCTTTGAATCTCTTGTTTCTATCTCTGTTTTTGAGTTTGGAGTTTTATTTTAGGATTTTTTTTATTTATTTTTGCAGTATAATGAAATCCTTGGCAAAGGAGCTTCAAAAACAGTGTATGTATCGAAATTGTTGTGTTTTTTCAGAAATTTGTTGGATTAATTTTCAGATTCCTGCTTGTTTTTATTATTTTAAAATTTTCTAATCTGGGTATTTGAATTTGATGCATACCCATTTGTTATCTTTTGCAAAAAATTGATCTTTTCTTATCTATATTAAGTTGTAATAAATGTTTGGGGTATTTATTTGATTGGAGCAGTTACAGAGCATTTGATGAGTATGAAGGGATTGAAGTTGCTTGGAATCAGGTGAAGCTGTATGATTTCTTGCAGAGCCCTGAAGATCTTGAAAGACTCTACTGTGAGATTCATCTTCTTAAGACATTGAAGCATAAGAACATAATGAAATTTTATACTTCTTGGGTTGATACTGCAAATAGAAACATCAACTTTGTCACTGAAATGTTCACTTCTGGGACTTTGAGACAGTAAGAAAATTTTCAAAAATCTAATGATTCCATTCCATCATCCATTTTTGCTTTTCTAACCACTTTTAGTTTTGTGTTGGTGGGTCTTCTGTTGTATTATTTATCATTTTTAAGTGGGTTCTCTTCCTTTTTTTTTCTTCTTCCCTTTCCTCAGATACCGTTTGAAGCATAAGAGAGTGAACATTAGAGCAGTGAAGCATTGGTGTAGGCAGATCTTGAGTGGACTTCTGTATCTCCATAGCCATGACCCACCTGTGATTCATAGAGATCTAAAATGTGACAATATTTTTATCAACGGAAATCAAGGGGAAGTGAAGATCGGAGATCTTGGCCTCGCCGCAATCCTTCGAAAATCTCATGCTGCTCATTGTGTTGGTATGCTAAATTGATTTGAGTATCGCGAAAGTAGAAGTTTTTATTTCTCAACTAATATTTATTTGTGATTCATTTATGTCTCAGGAACACCTGAGTTTATGGCACCAGAAGTGTATGAAGAAGCATATAATGAATTGGTGGATATTTATTCATTTGGGATGTGCATTTTGGAAATGGTCACTTTTGAATATCCATATAGTGAATGCACTCATCCTGCTCAAATCTACAAGAAAGTTATCTCTGTAAGACATCTCTTTTCCTCCCTTTTTTGCTTTGATCTTTTTTCTCTGGAAAATGGTAGATAGGATTCACCTACCTCTTCATTTTAGGGCAGAAAACCTGATGCTTTGTACAAGGTGAAGGATCCAGAAGTAAGACAATTCGTGGAAAAATGCTTGGCAACTGTTTCGTTGAGACTCTCAGCTAGGGAGTTGTTGAATGATCCATTTCTTCAAATTGATGACTGTGATTCCAATTTTACAACCGTAGATCATGGGGTAGATATTGATGACATGAGTCCTCACATAAGGCAACCTTACTTTAATCTTCATGACAATGCTTATTCCTACAATAATGGATTCTTAAATGGATATGGCTATGATCAAAATGAATATGAATATCATCCGATTGATTTCGGACAGAGCGGGATTGAGCTTTTTGAGCATCATGATGATGAACATTCTGCAAATCTCGACATAAGTATAAAAGGAAAGAAACAAAGTGATGGTGGAATCTTTTTAAGACTCCGAATCGCAGATAAAGATGGTAAGTAAGCTTTCTTTTCCTTATCATTTCTTTAAATTTGTTAACTTTATGTTCTTCCCAATTGAATGTTGAGTATGGTACTTTATTAACTTCTTGTAGGTCGCATCCGAAACATATATTTTCCATTTGACATCGAATCTGATACAGCTTTGAGTGTTGCCACTGAAATGGTTGCAGAACTTGATATTACTGATCAAGATGTGACTAAAATTGCAGATATGATTGATGGGGAGATAGCTTCCCTGGTTCCAGAATGGAGACCTGGACCAGGGATAGTAGAAACACCCCGCTATGCAAATCAAACCTTATGTCAAAATTGTGCTTCAACTCGTACTTCTAATGGTTCGCTAATGGATTTTCTTACAAATAATCCATGTTGTAGAAATGGATGTGCTTCAATGCATGGCCGGTTTGAAGAGATAACATTTCAGGCTGATGAACCTGATCAACATTTAACAGAAGATGCTCGCAATTCAGATTGCTTGCACTACCAGGAACTTTGGGGTCAACGTGAAAGCCGGGAACTTACTCCAGTGGGCTCTGGAAGAAGCCATTCTGACGAAGAATATGAAAAATTTGATCAACCAATCTCAACAAAGGATGGGAGTTATTTAAAGATGGAAAATGAAGTTGAATCTTCTTCTGAGAAGTCGGTTCAACATTTAAGAGGTTCTGGTTCCTTTTGCAGACTTTCTTCATTGTACAGCGATCCATCCGACAACGTGAACAAAATCCAGCAAGAATTAAGATGGTTGAGAGCAAAATATCAGATTGAATTGGGCAAACTTAGAGATCAACAATTACAACTCGGATCAAGATCTCCAACTTCTAGCCACGGTGATTGTAAATTGAGTAACGAGATTTACTCATCATTTCAAGAAAACATCAATGATGATATCTTGAAGTGTTTAACAGATGATGAACTATACAACCTCAATTTGCATGGCATTGTCAATAAAAGCTGCCCGAATTTGGATACTCAAATAGCCCAAAATTGCGAGGCGAGAAATGGGTCCCCAAGAGATATGGAGACTGCCAAGAATTTCTATACAAGATCATTGCTTCCACACTCTCTTCACAGAACAACATCCCTCCCAGTTGATGCTATTGATTTATAATACTTTGTTAAGAGACTTTTTTCTACCCATTCTTTTATAAGTTGAAAGTATAATACCATCACCATTGTTGCTTATTTCAATGGGAGATAAAAGCAAATCCACGTTCAATCTGCTTATACCCTACTTGCATCCCTACCATGTACACAAAATCAAGCTGTGATGATTCACTGATATGGCTTATGTAAATTATGAGGAGAGAGATGCAAAACCCTGATCCCAAATGCAGATTTGAGTTCATGTATATTATTATTTTGTCCAAATATTAGCAAAATAGTGCAGATGATGAATATGATGATAATGGAGAGTGTAGATTTTGAGGCTTTATAATAAAGAATTTTGGATGATTTGAATTGGTTGAATCATCCATGTGCGTTACCTACTGTACTGGCTTTGATGTTAAAATGCCCAAAAAGGAATGGTTATTATTTGTTATCATAAGAAAAAAGAAAGGTTCAATCATTGAAGCTTGCAGGTGTTGAACTGGTGTCCCATGTGCTTACTACTCTCACACACACTCACTAGTACCTCTCACATTTGTCTATATTACAACCTTATTAGCTTTTCATCTACTATTCTTTTTAAAGTATGCTTTTTTTATAGAATTATTGGTGTAAAGTTCGTAATGCCCAGTAAACTTGTTCGTCATTATTGATTTTGTCCTTGTTTAGTTTAGTTTAGCTATGAACTTGATTTCAATGTTCAAAATGATTCTTTTATTTTTCAAAATAGATTTTGAATTTGACGAATTAGTTCGAATTCGGCCATTTTCACAATTTTCATTTGATAAACTAGCACATTTGTTTTCATATTTAACAAAATAACACTTTTAAGATTCGTTACTATTACTGATGAGTAATGAATGGTAGTAAATGTTATTATTCACTAACATTCATTAATATTATTATGTTATTTTACTGATTATAATAGTTTTGTGTTACTTTTTTTTTAAAAATAATATAGTATGTTTACGTCATTTTACTAATTGACCATTTTCGCAATTGATTCAAATTTAGCTAATTGGCCAGTTCAAGGTGGAATTTAAAGAAAAATATAATTTTGTGACATTTTGAACATTGAAGTCAAGTTCAGATGTCAAGTTGAGTCATAATAATCCAAGAAAAGAGTAAGAATAAAGTTAACAGAGATTGATAGATTTTGTTAAAGATATGCATGACTAAATTGATAAAAAAACATTTTAAAAATGGACAAAATCGATAATTATGCAAAAGTTTAGGGGTATTTTGAAATTTACCACTCAATTATTAGAATAGGTATTTTAAATGACAATTGGGTGCATGATTTTTGAATAGCAAAAGAGATATGGAAGAGTTCCATATTGATTTGGTAGCTGGCCAATGAGAAGTTGATTTAAAAGACTATGGGGCAACTTGTATATATATTTATGGTTTAGTAGTAGCAGTAGAGCCCACAAATTATGGCAAGATTTTAATAAAGATTGGCCCACAAAAGCTTGTAATTTCATGCAAAAGATGACCCAAGTCACAACATGGGGTTGCCCACATCACTTTTTAATTTGGCTGACCTTGATGTTGACCAACAATTTTTAAAAATTGGGAAAAAGGAAAACCCTAACCTTATGGTACAAAACTTGTACTCTTTAGTACTAGCTAGCTAGAAGTATGTGGTATGGTCAAAATCCAAGCCAAGCCATCATCATAATTGGTTAAAATATAAGACAAGCAAACTTCTAGTGCTAATAAATCTTCTGATGGCAAAAATTGTTTAGTGTTAGCTTCAATTTGTGTGTATATTTGGACTTGATTAAATATATAAAATTTCCAACCATAGTATTGGGAGAGCTTATGCTATAATGAAATTCAAATGTCTATTTTTTTATAACATTGTGTTTCAAATCAAGGATTATTATCTTATTGTTTATACTTATAATGTTATGTATAAGTTGCTTAAAGGTTAGTTATGATATCCGAATTTGTTAATAAGTAATTAATGAACATTCTGAACTGCATAATATGGAGTATCCGCTCCCAACATACATTAAATTAGTGAGAACTATGCGTCATATTCTACTGTATATATGAAATTTAAGTTGACCAACTTACCGTACTTTTTATTCGTAGTTTTATATTCTTGATGTAGTAATATAATAATATAATTATATATGAGATGAAATTTAATCCAAATAATATGAACAAATTCTTGAAAATGTAAGCTAACAAGAAAACCATGATGTAAACCCCACACCTCATGAAATTTTTTGGATAAGTTAAGAAATAAACAAATGACAAATCAACAAAAAAAAAAAGATTAAGACAAAGCATGCTTCATCATTAATTTGTGACCTTAAAATAGAAGCCAAATTTGAGTTACAAAAGATATTAACAATAATAATGTCTTTTAATTAAAAAAATATGTGTATTATTATTGGTTAATTGGTGGGTGAGGAGTTGGTTTAGAGATAGAAAGAGAAAATGATTGAGAAGTTTTTGCTTTCCCATTTCAATAATAATGTCATTATGATGAGGAAATTGAAATTTATGGTTCTTTAAATTAACAGCTTTTATTTTTTTTTTTAAAAGTTTCTTTATATATATATATTGGTTGCTGAGTATTAATATAACCACACAACACATGACAGCACAGCAGGAGGGTCCAACAACTAGTGGGACCTCAGCCTCTTTTTATCTAAAAGCTAATTATCTTTTAACTAAAGTGATTAAAAAAAAAAAAAAGTAGTCTGCCTTCCACTTGGCAAAGTATATATTAGGATTCAATTTTTAGGTCACATTATAAATATTTAATTTATTTTTCAGTTCTTTTTCATTGTTTCTTATAATTCTAAATTAAATACTAATTTTTGATTGGAAAGGAGTGCAAAGTAGTTGAGTCATTTGTTAATTACTCAAAATTTAATAATGAGTACATAATAGATGTTTTTAATTTTTTTTAAAATATGTATTAATTTAATATTTTTTTTAAATTAAAAAAAGATTGTTATATTTTAGATTTGGTATTACGAAAACCGTAAAATGACATGTTGTGTATAATAGTCAATTAATTCTTAAATATTCAAAATTTATATTTAACTACTTATTTATAACTTTCTTTTTTGAAAAAAACGATTATTTTGTGAACTATTTGAAGCTTGAATAAAAAAATAAATGAGCGAACTTCACCTTAAAAATAGTTGGATAAACTCAACTCATTTGGAGATGTAATTGGAGAATATTTATATATTTTGTAATTATTATTAAAATACATTATAGTGTATTAAAATAAGAAAAATTAATTTTAGTAGTATAATTTAAAAAACAATTGTGGTACTTATAGATGCATGCATGAGACACACAAATGTAAGATAAAGATATTTCCACTAAAAAATATTATGAGGAGTAAGCTTTTTCTCCAAATTGCTTGTTTTATTGAAAGACGATACACAGACAACACAACTCTTTGCATTTTGAGGATAACTTTTGATAAGAATGCAAAACATGTGAACCCCACAAAATCCCCAAAACAAATTACTCTCTCAAAAAATATCATCTTCAAAATAAAATTATTTAAGGGGTAATTACTATTGGGTCCCTAAGGTTTGGCCTAATAGACTCGTAGGTCCCTCAATTTCTAAAATTGTATCAAATAGTCCTTAACTTTTGGAAATTGTACTCCGAGGTCCTTTGACCATTAGTCAACGGTTAAAGTTAACTTTTTTTTTCAAAATGACAAATCTACCCTTCTGACTATTTGAATCGAACCATTCTAATTATTAAATCAAACCTGTGGGGCCCACTTGCTATAAATATGAAAAATGACAACATAGAGGCTCGAACCAGCAACCTTTGAACAAAGTTGCATACATCTTAACCAACTGCACCAAACACTCTTATTGTA
>CANUEY010024483.1:0-46289 GCA_948099555.1 Croton setiger | reverse complement strand
TTTTCTTCAATTTTCTCAAAATCCACCTATTCCCTTCATTAATTTTCATTTTTTTCAAAAATAAAATTGAAACTTTATTTAAACATCTATTTTAAAACATATTTTAATTTTTGAAATGGGAATTAAAGCAAAACCAAATTTTAAACATTGAAACTGAAAACTCATTAAAAGGGAAATTTGAATCAAATCGAAATTTTCTTTTTTATTTTTTTTCTAAAAACCAAAAATTAAAAATAGAAGACTCGAACACAAATATTTTTTGAAAAAGGGAATTTCTCGGACTTGAATAAAAATCATTAAAACAATTGGAGAGAGAAGAAAAACTTGGAATAATCTGGAATTTGAGCGAACAAGAGCTGTTTTCGGAACTCTGGAGATTTCATCGAACTGCTGGCATATTATCATCACTGGTACTTTTTGGGACAAAAATTAAGCGTCAACACCTTATATCTTTCAATGTTGCCTTTTGAGTCCCTTTTCGTTTTAAAGACCCATTTGGACCCAACTGTCTTATAACCTTCAGGCAACTCAACTAAGTCCCAGACCTTGTTATCACTCATTGACTTAATTTCTTCATTCATAGCATTCAACCATTTATCGGATTATAACTTTCCATGGCTTCACGAAATGAGACTGGATCTTCATCTATGCTTAAGTCACATTCATTTTCAATAACATAAACCACATAATCATCTGAAATAGCAGATCTTTTTTCCCTTACAGATCTCCTTAATTGTTGTTGTGGTTCATTAATCTCTTCTTGAATTGTGACTGGCTCATCTACTATAATGTCATCTTGTAGGCTTTGGACATCATTTTGTTGTTCCAATGTGTCATTTGACTGTGATATGACAATTGACACAACAACTTTAGGTGACATAACAGGAGAAGGAACTTCAACCTGAATCTCACGAATATCCACCTTTTGTGATTCACCACTCCCACTAGTTTGACCATTTTCAATGAACCTAGCATTACCTGTCTCAACAATTCTCGTACTATGGTTAGGACAATAAAACATATACCCTTTTGATTTTTCAGGATAGCCAATGAAGTAACCACTGACTGTCCTTGGATCAAGTTTCCTTTCATGTGGATTATATAACCTTACTTCTGCTGGACAACCCCAAACACGTAAATGTCTTAAACTAGGTTTCCTTCCTGTCCACAGTTCATAAGGAGTCTTAGGAACTGCTTTACTTGGAACCCGGTTAAGCAAATACGTAGCAGTCTTTAATGCATACATCCACAACGAAGAGGGTAATGAGCAATTACTTAACATGCTTCTAACCATTTCCATTAATGTACGATTTCGCCTCTCAGCCACACCATTCTGCTGAGGAGTTCCAGGCATTGTATATTGAGTACAAATGCCTCTACTTTCGAGGAACTTAACAAATGGACCTGGACATTGTGGCTGGCTTCTTTATTGCGTGTTTGGTTTGCTTTCCTTTAATGCAATCTACACACACATTCACTAAAATCCAATTAAGGAAGGATTTCACATTTAACCAACCTTATCAACCTTTCTTTGGAAATGTGACCTACTCTTTGATGCCACAAGTAAGCTGAACTTTCATTGGATGCACTACGCTTAATGCCTTGAAACATGGATTCAGAAAATTTAACATCAAGATTGAACCTGTAAAGTGAATCAATCAAAGTACCACAACCATAATAATAATCTTTTCTGTACAATGAAAATCCACCATGTTCAAACTTAATGCAAAAACCTAAACTATCCAACCTATTAACCAAAACAAGATTTCTAGCACATTTAGGTATATAAAGACACCTTTCAAGATCAATGCGACAACCAGTATCCAAGATAAACTATAAGTCCCTATGCCTTCTATCCGTGCTTTCATCCTGTTCCCCATGAACAAGTATTGCTCATTTCCTTTTATGGGTTGGATCGTACTGAATCCCTGTTTTACATGAGACACATGAGTAGTAGCACCGGAATCTAACCACCAAGTATTATTAGGCACTTCTATAAGGTTTTAATAAATAAAAAATAATTATAATGTGTACCTTTCTTGTCAAACCATGCTTTTCTTTTAGGACAATCTTTCTTGAAGTGTCCCGGTTTCCTGCAAAAGAAACACTTTAATTTTTGGATATTACTTTTAGGGCCCTTTGGAGCCTTATCCTTTTTTTGTCCCTTATATTTGGCTTATTTTTACTGCTGCTGGCACCATCATGACCTACGAAATGGATGGATTGGTCCTTCATCTTCTTTAATCTTCTTTCCTCCTGTATGAGCATGTGTTTCAATTCTTGAAAGTTCTATTTGTCCTTTCTGGTGTTATAGTTCACCTAGAACTGACCAAATTCAACAGGCAGATAGTTCATGATGAACTGGACCAAGAACGTCTCATTAACTTTCATCCCCATGGTCATTAACTTTGCTGCCAAATTTGACATGTGCGTTACATGATCATGGATAGACTGAGACCAGTCAAACTTTCTCGTAGTCAGCTGGCTCATAAGGCTGCCTACAATTGACTTGTCAACCAAATCCGATTGTGAACACTCTTTAATCTTTTCTAAAAACTCCCTTGCATTCTCTGTCTTGGGCATGACTTAATACTTTCCGCTATCGTCATCCTCATGAGGTTCAGACTCAGCCTATTCGCCCACTCTCATGCCTCATAAATAGACTTTTCAGCATTGGAGCTTTCATCCGTAATGGCTGCAAGCTTTTCCTTTACTAGTATTGCAAGGTCCAAAGCCATAATACCAAGTATAAACTGGATTTGTTTGGATCAAGCATCATAGTTTTGCCCATTGAATTTCACAACAGAGTTTGCAGATGCAAAGACATATGATAAAATTGCAAACATTTATACATGCTTACCTATTAGTGCTTTGAGTATTTAATATAGATTCAAATTCCTAAATACTTCACAGCATGCGTTCAAGCAACCTTTGGGCAATACTTAAATGCATACAAACAATCATTGATGCTAAAAGTTTATACACTTTAATAGATAATCACAACATTCAAAATTGAATAAGTATGCTATCTTTGGATATACACACTATCCAATCTATAAACATTAATGATCAATCTCTTTAATTTTACTAACTATATTCACTGATCCACATTTGGGTGATCTCCTAGAACATAGTCAATAAATCAATTATTCAATCAAACTATAATGTCATTGATAGCATCTCTTTCATCATGAATAATTGATTACTTTTAATTTAATTGTCTTAATTAAGATATAACTAGGCCACTTAGGTGACTAACAAGTCATACCCTAATAAAGACAATACTTTAATCACTTTAATGGATAAATTACTTGACCCTAAACTATTTAGTATAAGGAGTACAAGAATTATTGTACTCATTCAATTTTATACGACCATACATATCGATTATTATATGTATATGCCGATCAAAATCATATATAACTATACAATAGACGTACAAGTATTAACAAAATATGCATCTAATTTCATCACACAATTCAATTAATACAACATACATGATTCTATCATCATATACGGTGCAGTAATATATAATTGATCAATTTAATCAATCATGAAATCGTATATGTCCCTTTTTATTTATTTATGCAATTCAGAATTTGTTTAATTAAATTATAATGAATTCTGTTGTATTGAACAAAATTGCACGATTTAATACAGTACCCACAAATGCAACCGGCTCTATATGAATATATAATATATACAATTAACCGCATGTAGTGTACGTATGAATATGAACAATACATCATAAACTTTTCAGGGTAAATTATATAAGTCTAAAACCATGCTCTGATACCAATTGTTAGATATCTTTAATGGATTTCGACTATGAAATCAATCTCGTTGGGATCTAGACTTGATACAATTTAACCTTAGTATTATCCAATCATAAGAATTACTAATCTGGATCCATAATCAATAACTCTTGAACGCAGCAGAATCCGCTGATCAATTCTTTTCTTCCCTGTACTTTTTCCCTTAATCACTCTTTGATGGATAAGAATCACTTATATATTGAAACAATTTGTAGAGTTTGTTTCAATGTGTATCTCTATATCTTATTTGGTAAGAGAATAGGGAATATAATTACTCTCAGATTTTAATATTTCTAACCGAAACCATCCATCATTGTATCGATTTTTATATATTAAAATCATATATTATATAGGAGTTAATCTTTTATAATTAAACCCAAGTTACATGGACTATAAATAATAGGAAATATTCTTTCATGTTCAATAATTTAAGTTGGTGACCTAGAGCTCATGATCCAGGTTCTAACTTCACTCATTTATGAATCGAGCGCAAAAGCTTAGTTTGAGTCATTTCTCTTAAATTGAATTTGAACAAGTTTTTATTTGTGCCTAGTTTTTGTGTAGCAACTATATTTCGATTCATCTTTTTTTAGTAGAAGTTATTTCTGAAATCTCAAGTAACTTATGAATGGTTTGACTTATTTACAATTTCAAATAACATTTAATACAAAGACACCCACTAGATTGAAAAGTAAATATATTATTTACTCTAGATAATGAAACCAATTAAATCAGGTATGACTTGTCATGATAAAGTAATAGGTATTACGTTGCACATTTTTATTTGATTTGCAAAATATTCATATTAAAATATATTACTCTAGGATAGAACTAACAAAAATTGAAATTTAGAAAATAAATACTTTGAATCTATATTTTGTTGTGCATTTTTGTTTAATAGGGAAACAAATAATTAAACATCTGTTGAAGACATTTTTTTCTGAATGTCATTTTCAAAATAAAAGATATTCTGAAAAATTAAGAACACAAATTACATAAAATATCTAACCAGTTGTGACGGGAATAGACAAGAAGAAAAGAAAAAGAAAACGAAAATGAAAATAGGGGTCGATTTGTATGTTTATGGGGGGAAGAAAAAGATTTGTATAATTTTATGTGTTTGCAGCCTAAACTGAGCTCTGTTGGCTCATAGCAACCGCTCGAGCCATTGGGTTGGGTCCATCAGTTAATCCCACTCCCACCCGACGCCAGCTACATTTGTCTTTTCAAATTTTGCATTTTCTGTTATTATTATAAAAATAAAATAACGACGTCATTTGTTAGCCAATTACGATCCAATCAAACGGGCCCATTTTTCCCTTTCACACGTTTCGACCCCAAGCCACGATGAGCCTCTATATAAGTCCTAACCTACTGCCGCTTCATTTCCGTCTTCAATGCAATAGAGATACTCAAATACGCAAGGATAATCATAGGAGGAAAACTCCTAATTATTCCTTTTCATTTCTTGCAAAAATAAACCATGGCGGCCTCAGTCGACAACCGCCAGTTCCACCTTGAACCTGCCTTGAACGGCGTGGTTCGCCCATTCAAGTCTGGCCCCACCCACCGGTCTGGCTCCCCTGTTAGGACTTTCAGTTTCAGTCAAGATTTCACCCGGTCCAACCAAAAACCGGTTCCTACGATAATGGAGGACCTCTACGATTCCTCCAGTGACGAGGAAGAAGAAGCTAAAGATTTCTATAGAGATCTGATCCGCAAAGGCAACAGCGAACTGGAGCCTTCGGGTGTGGATCAACGCGATGAAGGTACGGCGGATAATTGGATTGAGCGTAATCCGTCCATGATTCGACTCACGGGGAAACATCCTTTCAACTCTGAAGCATCATTGACCCGGCTCATGCAACACGGGTTCATTACTCCGGTTCCCCTCCATTACGTTCGAAACCACGGTGCGGTTCCTAAAGCGAGCTGGAAAGACTGGACCGTGGAGGTTTGCGGTTTGGTTAAAAAACCAATCCTGTTCACTATGGAGCAGCTGGTTAAGGAGTTCCCAAGCCGGGAACTACCAGTAACCCTGGTTTGCGCGGGAAATAGAAGAAAAGAACAAAATATGGTTAAGCAAACCATAGGATTTAACTGGGGTGCTGGAGGAGTGTCCACTTCAGTGTGGCGCGGTGTACCATTACACTTGGTGTTGAAACGGTGTGGGATCTACAGCAGAAAGAAGGGGGCCCTGAATGTATGCTTTGAAGGAGCTGAGGATTTGCCAGGTGGCGGTGGGTCCAAATATGGGACCAGCATCAAGAAGGAGTATGCCATGGATCCATCGCGTGACATCATTTTAGCTTACATGCAAAACGGTGAATTTTTGTCCCCAGATCATGGTTTCCCTGTCCGGATGATTATCCCTGGCTGTATTGGCGGACGTATGATCAAATGGTTAAAAAGAATAATTGTCACCACCAAAGAATCAGAAAATTATTACCATTATAAAGACAACCGAGTCTTGCCTTCTCATGTTGATGCTGAGCTTGCTAATGAAGAAGGTAATAATAATTTACTCTTTTTTTTTTCTCTAAATTTATTGATTTTTATTTTTTAAAAAAATTAATTTTTTGGAAAAAAGAAATGGTAATAACGTAATTATTCTTATTTTATCTACAGCATGGTGGTACAAACCGGAATATATAATCAACGAGTTAAATATAAATTCAGTGATAACAACACCTTCCCACGAAGAGATCTTGCCAATTAACTCGTGGACGACACAAAGGCCATACACCTTGAAGGGTTACGCGTATTCTGGTAAGTTTAATAGTATAAAGTTTTAAAAGTAATAAATATTTATTTGATTTATAAATCTGTCTATTATTAATTTTATTATCAAGGACCTCACTAGATCCGTTTTATGTGACAAGCTAGCCAATATCTAGTCTATTAACTAGTAATAATGTTATGTTTGATGATAAATATGGGTATAGATTGGATTACGTTATTATGATGTTAAAAAATTTATTTTCCTTGAAAAAAGACATTTTGTTTGGTAGCTTGTGGCATAAATTGAGTAAATGAAACTACAGTATAAGGAATACTGATTGATTAAACACTTTCAGCTATGTCGTTTGCATCATGAACATAATTGAATAGTAGGCAAAATAGCTGGAAGTGGCACGTACTGGAAGAAAACTTGAAAGTAACCTATTTCTTATATGCACAGGTGGTGGAAAGAAGGTGACACGTGTTGAGGTCACTATGGACGGTGGTGAAACGTGGCAAGTCTGCCAGTTGGACCATCAAGAAAGGCCAAACAAGTATGGCAAATACTGGTGCTGGTGCTTCTGGTCACTTGAGGTTGAGGTACTCGACCTTCTTGGAGCCAAAGAAATTGCGGTGCGAGCCTGGGATCAAACACTCAACACCCAACCCGAGAAGCTCATTTGGAATGTTATGGTACTCCACATATTATTTTTTATTTAAAAGTAAAGTTTTTTTTTTTTATTTGAACGTATTTAAAAGTATATTCTAATTATATGAGTTCAAAAATATTTAATGAATATTTAGAACACCTGTTCGAATAAAAGGTTGAAAAATGAACAATTTACAAATAGAAAGCTAGATTTGCAAGTGCCAAGTTGTGACAACTTTTCATGAAAGCGACTTGAGAGTCCCTATTGGCTATTGGTTTTTGAGAGGTGTAAAAAAATTTCACAAAACTACAGCCCCCACAGAGTTTGGAATTGTGTGCCGTTGAAACCACTTGTAACTTTCAGTAACGTACCATTCATATTCCATGGTGCATGCCCACCTCATCCTTAAATTCTTCTGGGGCTTGGTTCATTTTTTCTCAACGCAAAAGAATTATTAATTTTTTGAAGTTTAAATAATTAATTAATTGAGTTTAGGATATAATTTAATTTACATTGAAGTGGACTGTAGACCCATAGTTTGTCCTTTTGATAATTAAAAAATAACCACTGATTAACCATAGAATAATCCTAGGCGGCTGCTTGTTTTCGTCCTAACACAATATTTTGACTTAATTTGATTTTTAACTATTTTTTTTTTCCAACTATGGTTAATTTACAGGGAATGATGAACAATTGCTGGTTCCGTGTAAGAACAAATGTATGCAAGAGGCACAGGGGTGAAATTGGAATTGTCTTCGAGCACCCCACCGTGCCTGGCAACCAGTCCGGCGGATGGATGGCCAAGGAGAGACATTTGGAGATCTCTTCAGATAGTAACCAAACACTAAAGAAAAGTGTCTCCACACCTTTCATGAACACTGTCTCAAAAACCTTCTACATGGCCGAGGTCAAGAAACACAACAACGCAGACTCTTGTTGGATAATCGTTCACGGTCATGTCTACGACTGCACTCGCTTCCTCAAGGATCATCCTGGCGGCACCGATAGTATTCTGATCAATGCAGGCACAGACTGCACTGAGGAATTCGATGCCATACATTCCGACAAAGCCAAGAAAATGCTCGAGGATTATCGTATTGGGGAGTTAGTTGATTCCGGCACATATGCGTCAGACTCAAACGCTTCCTCCCCAAACAACTCAGTTCATGGCGCATCTGATGTCATCCCAACACATTTAGCTCCTATTAAAGAAGTTGCGATCTCTCCGCCAAAAGAAATAGCTCCTGTTAAAGAAGTTGCAACCACCTCGGCTAGAAATGTAGCTCTGGTGCCACGAGAAAAAATCCCTTGCAAGCTTATCAAAAAGGAGTCTTTATCACACGACGTTCGTCTATTTCGCTTTGCATTACTATCGGAGGATCAGGTGTTGGGGTTACCCGTCGGTAAGCACATATTCCTGTGTGCTAATATTGAAGGAAAGCTATGCATGAGAGCCTACACACCATCAAGCACTATTGATACTGTGGGATATTTTGATTTGGTAATCAAGGTTTACTTCAAGGGTGTTCACCCTAAGTTCCCTAACGGAGGGCTCATGTCCCTGTATCTCGACTCTCTGCAACTTGGCGCTACAATCGACGTGAAGGGACCCTTAGGCCATATTGAGTACGTAGGACGAGGAAATTTCACCGTCCACGGGAAGCCCAAGTCAGCTAAAAAATTGGCCATGCTGGCTGGTGGGACAGGGATTACCCCAATTTATCAAGTGGTTCAAGCCATCTTCAAGGATCCAGAAGATGACACGGAAATGTATGTGGTGTACGCGAACCGGACAGAAGAGGATATTTTGTTGAGAGAAGAGCTAGATGGGTGGGCTAAACAATACGGGGATCGGTTTAAGGTGTGGTACGTGGTAGAGTCGTCCAATAATGAAGAGTGGAAATACAGTACGGGATTCATCACGGAAAGTATCATGAGGGAGCATATTCCTGAAGGATCAGAGGATACTCTGGCTCTGGTTTGCGGGCCACCACCTATGATACAATTTGCGGTGCAGCCAAATCTGGAGAGGATGAATTACGATGTGAAGGAGTCAATGCTAGTGTTTTAGAGGAAACAGTAATTAATAATGGTGATGAAACAGACTTGTATATGTACTGTAGTATTTTTCTTTAATTTTTTTTATTTGTTTAATAAGTTGGTTCGCGAACCTTCACAATAATTTATATTTTTCCTCTTAAATATAAAAGGGGAAAAAAAGTAAATGTTGAAGGGTTATTATTGTAATATTTCTCTCTTATCGAGAGGAAAAAAAATCTTGCTGTATAGACACATTTCAATCCAAATTCTATTCTGTCTGTAATTGGTTATTACTGTTGCAAATGCACGCTCTTTTCAATTAAAGGTATTTGAAATCTCAATTTGCACGCATATTGACACTAACAGACAAATGTTAGGCTTTCAGAGATACAGTGAGTTTGAAAGGAAATTCAGTTAACTTCATTTGCTGAATAAGGCCCCTCTCCAATTGGTTAGCTAAGAGGTGCTCGTTAATTAGTGCTTCATAATAGGACCCAATTATAAGGGTATGTATATTTTGAGCAATTGTACTGGTGGTTGGGATTCTCTTTCGGTAATATGAAAATTCCCAACTTGCAAAGGTTTATTTAGTTCACATGTTTAATTATTCCACTGATAGCATATTAGTTTTGTATAAGGTATACGTGCATGAAATATATGTATTTTTTACGTTCATAAAAGTGTGTATTTATTGCCATTTACTATAAAGTAATAAAATAAATAATTTTTTTAGAGAAACAATATAGCTGTTATTGTGTTCTTTAGTGGAACAAGTTATATATGAGGGACTGGTATGTATATGTATAGTTTCGAGATACGAGATCTAGATTTTAGATTTTGTCAATTAGAGGGATCAAATTATAAATTATTTTTCTATACAGAAATGTAATACGTGTATCATAAAGATTGATTCATTTCATTTTTTTTCTGCATTTTTTAAGAAAACTTCTTGTGTTTCTCATCGTAACATTATTTAATTTGTAATAATCCTATATATGATATTCTGATAATGAATTTAAAACAAAATATTAATTGGACTTCCCCATTATTAATCAAAGAAAGAGAAAAAAATAATCAAAATAATAGAAAAAAAAAAATATCCCAAGTATGAAAAATAAATATTAAAGATAAAGTAAATGAATATATAGAAAAAAGTAATTGAGGTGGGACAAAAGGGCTAATAAACAAAAGGATATATACCGCCGCGTCCAGGAGGTTAGGCGACCACAAGTGTTGCAGTGAGGCAGAGCCACTCTATTCTTTGACCCTTTTCTTATTCAGCGAGACGTTGTTTGGTAGCATGGAAGAGCCATCTCTCTCTCTCTCTCTCTCTCTATAATTTATTTATATCTTTACATACTTTTATTATTTTATCATTCTTCCTTTGAATCTGCATTAATATTGACTCACACCTGTACTTATGTATGGACAATTCTTTTATAATTTATGTTCTTCACATTAACAACTAATTAATGCTAAAATATTGTTCAAAATTAATTTGTATATTTTGCACAGAATATAATTTTTTTTTTTGGAAATATAATTAAAAAAACTCTAAGAATATCTAAGTTGTGAGCATATGACCTTTTATTAAAGGTTTAAATCAATCACTTTTTTATTAGCAAACTAAATTTTTAATTAAATTATCAAAATTAAATCTTATATTAAGACACTAACATGATTCAAACTCAATAACTTTATGCTAGGAAGATGCATCTTTCCAACTCTATTTGAATTAGATGTTATTTACTTAAATTAATTACTTTTAATTCATGATATACAAAGATTAAAGGTAAAAATTAATTACAAAATTTAGAAAAATAATATTGAATTGATTTTAAGCGTTAGAAATTTGATTTTAAATTCTCCTTATTTGATTTGAAGACTATCCATTGAATCTTTTTGAATTGATTTTAAGTATTAAAATAAAATTCTAATTTGAAGAATTTTGTTTGAATCTTATTTGTTTATACAAAAGTAGCATAAAACAAAACACTTTTCAAAATTTATTTAGCCAAAACACTTGTCATAACACAATTACGATCCTAATTAAAATAAAACAAAACGACACAATAATAATAGATCCAAAATCTTTCTCTCATTAAAGAAAACTTAACTAGTATTGTATAAGATTAATTACCAATAAAAAATCTAAATTAAAAGAAAAAAGAAAGAAAAAACTTCATGTGCTTGCAACTTGCAACAAAAACAGAGAAATAAAATATTAAAAAGCTTAGTAGTTGATTTATTAATTATTTGAATTAAAAGTAAGCTGGCAAAACACATCAAGTGGCAGATGTTAGTTGTTAAGAGAGATTCTGTCTTAAAATAATAATTTATGAAAGTGTACAATTATTAAGTCCACACAAGTTGGTAATGGCTCCAAAGACATTGGATGATCATTTGAAATTAATTTTATGTTTGGGAAGTTGGAATTAAAGTAGGAAATTTCTGTGGCAAAGTAGTTGTTATGACAAACACTCCCTTTCTTCTATCTTTTAAACCTCTAATTTTGTTCTTGATTTCAAAAATTCCTTATTTTTTAATTTTTTGAAAACTTTTTGTTCAAAACTTAACCATATGCTTTTCAACATCATAACATAAAGCTCATACACTTGTAAAAATATAATTATGTCCAAATTTAACTTTTCCTATATTTGCCATAAAATAGCATTTTATGTAAAATTCATCAAATTTACTAATAAAATTGTTAGGATTAATCAAATCGGAGGACAAAATTTGTTAATTAACCAAATAAAGTACTTCAATTTCAAATTTGCAGCGGCACCTAACAAAAACAAAACCGTGGTCTCAAAAATGGGAATAGCTTAGGTTTTAATTATATATATGTGTTGTGGGAAACTGACCGACCATTCTTCACTTTTATATGTTTAATTTCATCTTCCTTTCTTGATTTGTTTATAAAGAAAATAACAACTGTATGATTTTTTTTTTTTAAAAATAAAATATTATATTGTGGTTATTTATTTATTTACGGTCCCTTTTTGAGCTCATTCAGCCACATTTACAAAAATAAAATAATTCAACACTAACAAACAAAATGGTTGAAGTAAGAAAGTTTTTGATTATTTTGATATACAAATATGAGAAAAATAAAAAATATGGTAGTGTTATACTTAACACAAATATCTTGTTTATGTGAAGATATTTTTACATTGTTCATTAAATGTCCAATGAAGATAAGACCCACTTCTCCATAATTATTAATTAAACAAAAGAATCAAATTTTCAATTTGCATCGTCATTTCCAACTTCAGCTGCCACATAAGGCTGTTAAAAAAATGAATGTTAGATTTCTATCATTTTTTAAGTTTATTCCCACGTTAATTTCATCATTTTGATTATTTTTTTGTTATTTTTTGGGTAATTGTTGCCATTTTATTAACGGCTATCATTTTCAGGTCTCAAATATTTTTATAAAGGCTTTATCGGCCCAAAACCAAAATGCATGCCTCTGATTCTTCATCCTGCCAGCCACGCCTAATCCTTCATCCTTCCCTCTCCACGCCTCATCCTTCACGTGCCACTCTTCTGCCATCCCTTTGGACGCTCTTATCACCATCATATCCATTTCTCTTTTTCTCTTCTCTCTCCTCTCACTTCACTTTTTATGTTTTGCTTTATATTTTACTCTGTCTCTGTTTCATTTCGCTTTGAAGACAGAATGCCAAAACGGTGGCGTTTTGTGATGAAAAAAAGGAAAAGATTAGGGAAACGCAATGTTTTGATATTTTAAAAGGGTTGCTTTTTAAATCGAACGGACTGGTTCAATTTGTATTAGCCTAGTATGTTTTGAATTGGTCTGGTTCGATTCATGATCCAAAATTAATTTTTCAATTATAAATTAATTAATTTAAAAATAATTCTACACGGATCGAAAATACTGAAATCAAAGAAAATCATAAAAAGGACAGGACTCAGTTTTGAAACCTGATTTTGAGAAAAAACTTGAAAAATTTATAAAAAAGACTATCATTTGGCAAAGAACTCAGTCCGACTAGAAATGAATTTTTTCATAATTGAGGATTTTTTGGGGTGAAAAATTAAGCGTAACCCAACAAAGCAAAAATCAACATCATCTTTGGTAGGATCTCAGCATTCTCCTTCTTTTGCTTCACTTTTAATTGCTCCCCCTCTCATTCCTTCATTGGCGGCTCATCTTGCAAATCATATTCGGTGACCTGCTTGAAAGAGATGTTGGAATAAAATGCTTCCAGCCAAAGTTTGATGGCATTTTTCACTGGCCGAAGCTGCCATTTTCCGAGCAGCCTCTAGCTAGACTTTTAAGTCATGTCCATGGCCTTCCCTACTTCTTCATCTCAGTCTATTTTGATTAGCTTGTGGAGGGAGTAGTGTTACCAGATGCCTCTGGCTGAGCTTTTGTGTTCAAAGACACATCATCACAACCTATAGTCAAAGCCAGTTCAAGTATGCTCGGTCTGTAAAGTACAGCCCCTTGGCATAAGAGTACCTCCGACATAAACTGACTCGCCTGGCAAAGATTCGAATAGAGTTGGTCTCAGATTTGCTGTCAAGTATCTGGCTCCCATATCTTCAAAAATCAAGGAGTAATATAAGAAT
Organism: Croton setiger; assembly: GCA_948099555.1. Lineage (NCBI taxonomy): Eukaryota > Viridiplantae > Streptophyta > Magnoliopsida > Malpighiales > Euphorbiaceae > Croton > Croton setiger. Next base: position 32,461 of record CANUEY010024483.1, on the reverse strand, counting down.
CAAAGGGCCAATTATGCTTATCAGCCTATTTCAAGGGATGCAATACTTCTTGTATTAGGGACATTTTTTCTAATCCTAATCTCATTCTTAACTATAGACATTATTCCAAATTCTTTTGAAACTGACTTAAGTATCAGAGTATCTAATTTTGCAAGTTTAATAGAGGTCTAAATCAGAACAAGTTGTTCAACAGGTCAACACGTATTAATCCGAAATACACCACTTGATTGAGTGGTTGGACAACATTTATTATTCAGTTAACAAATATGCAAAATGCGGTTTGTGATTCAGTTTGCAATTTTGGACCTAAAAATACCAAACCATTTGTAAAACTGCAAACAAATTTATTGAATTACATAAATTTGTATATTTCAGATTCAAAATCGGTCTAAGTTCTCAGTTTCACACAAAATCAGTGTTGTGCAAGCAAATTGTATTGCATTTTGTAATTTTTCTATCCCATGAAATTACAAACAACAATCCGGTGCAGTTTTCCATTATCCATTTGGAATATAAGACATTTGGATCGGTTTGGATATTCATATTTGGATATGAATTTGTATAGATATATCCAAATTGAAATTTTGGATATTTAGATTTAAATAATCCAAATAAATCTAAACAAGTCCAAATTATAATTATATATATATATATATATACTATTCATAAATATTTTTTATTCATAATTTTTCAAATAATTTTTGTTTGAAGTCATTTTTATTAGGAGCAAAGACTATAAATTATGTTTATGTCAATTTGGACAAATTTGTATCTTGAATAATATGGGTTTGATTAGATATTTTTGAACTATCCAAATATTATTTTTATTCGGATATATACATATATATATATTATATTGAATTGATTTGGATATTCATATGCTCACCCCAACACGCAGTTTGCTAACCCCCAATGTTCAAAGTGTGAAATTTAAGACATGATGAATGAAGTTAATTGCTCCGCTGTCAGAAATGAAATAGTTGTTTCATTTGGAGTTGAACTCCCCGGAAAAGATTTTCTTATTCATATAACTTTTTAACTAAAAATAAATTTTTGAAGATTATCAAACTACAAGAACTTGACCTAAATCTTTTTATTTGATTTCGAGATGTTACTATGACATGCAAGACAAACGGGATACACAATGACAGCACAAATGCAACGAAGAATCCCCTGTAAGAACGAGGCCAAAAACGAGATCAAAACGCAAAAAAACTACCACATATAAGAAAAACACGAATGTATCGTTGCTCACGATTTTGATCCCGGTTCAAATAAATTATGCAATAATATAATGGCATAATGGACCAATGAAATACCTTGGCCCCTTGTCATTCTAAAATGCTATGTTCTTTTTTTTTTTTTTTTGGAATCACTCGCACCAATCAATCTATAACCACATCAGGGTAAACACCAAAGCGCCAACCATCATATGCAGTACAATGATTGGCAGCAGCAAGTGAATCAAGAGCACCCAATTTAAAGCAGATGAAACAGCTATAATCATAAATTCCGACTTCTATTGCCTGCTCTAAACCTCCAATTTCTCCCCCTTGCCAGCAGTAACCTATGAAGACCTCGTCCAGGTAGCGCTGTACCTGTAGCCACAGGTCGACGCATCCCAAAATCATCCTCACCCAATGAGTCAAAGTCTAGGTGAAATCCATTGGGATATCGCGCACCGCCCTGTTGTCGATTGAAGGACTCTAAAGAAAAGAAACCATCATCCAATGATTCATCTGAAACATAACCATAATCATTCAAAATGCTATGACGGCCTGGCTCGATCACATAATCCCCAAGCACTACTGCCCCAGGTGTTGATGACATAATTGTGCTGATCACATCATTTCGCTCTCTCTCACATTCAAGCTTCTTCCATTTTTCTTTGAGAACAGGGTCCACAGCTCGAGGCCGTGCCAATGGGTGCTTTCCCTTAACATGCTTCCTGAGCTGCTTATAGGTTCCTGCAAATGAACACTTATCCTGCATGCAAGAACGTTTTTTACCATTGAGATACTTTCTTGCTGGTTCTACCACGGTCCAGCCCTTCACTTGCCCCCGACAGAGCGGGCATAGAAGCTCTGGAACTTCCTCCTTATCATTGACCTGCCCAGCACCCCAATTGAAACTTGAATTGTCCACTGACCTGTTCACCTGTTGTGTCTCTTCTGTTGCAGTTACTTTTGCGTAGGCTTTCTTGTATTGTTCAAGACAGTTGGAATACCGATGACTAGTGGCACACATATAAGGACGGCAACCCTTGTTGTAAGAGGAACAGAGAAGCAGCACAGCATTGTGTGGGAATTCCAGACAAACTGAGCAGGTTGCACCTTCCCAATCGTTCTTCTCTGAGACTGCTGCATGTTTATTCTTTGAGTGGCAGCCTGTAGAATTCTTCCTTGAGCATGTTGGAGATGGATAAGGAGTCATTCTGCGCTGCCGGGAATCAGCCTTGCATTTCACCCTACTAACTTTCGCCATCGACAAAAATAAATCTGAGTAAAAAAAAAAGGTACTCAAATGAGTGGATCATTATTAGTTTGCATATACTTATTAATTGTTCTCAAAATAATTCTCCTACCAGAGCATCTCAGGTTTCCAACAAAACATGAGTCTACTATGCCCTGGTTCTACAAAACCAAACCATACGCCTAATCATCAAAATGAGTAGATCTAACAATATGATGTTTCCCAGTAGCTAGCATTAGCAACTAGTCATGCATGACAAAGAATCTATGTTTGGATGGCATGTATCAGTAACCATTTACAGCCAAATAGCAGCTCTCCACTGTTAGAACTATATATCAACTTCATGACCAAAGGCATTTCACAAAAATATGAAAGCAACTGAAAGAAATATATCAAACAATATTCATCAAAAAAATTTTCAAGAAATTGTATGACAAAGCCAAAAAAAAAAAAAGGATCAATGAAGTTATAATATCCCAGAATGGTGTAGATAATCAATGCCTAAGTACAGGAGCACAACATTCTATACAGCTGCTGAAATGGCAATCATCATTCAGTTGTTTGCTGCCTACACTTACCAAACTCAAATGAAAAGATATATATCTCAAGAACCTAACACACTACTTAGAGTAACTGAAGAAATTTCAGGTGATATACTACACGACCCTCACCAAAGCCCACTCACGATCCCTTCGTATTGGAGACAACACATAAAAGAACGATAAACTAAATAAATGAGTATTCAACTAGTGAATCAAACAAATGAAATAGCCAAAAGACTTTTGGATAAAGTAAAACAACCATTTTCCCCCAATTATAAATATATGGCCTATTAAAGACGAGTAGTTTTTTAAAATAAAAAAAAAAAATATATGCCAAAGTCGATAGAATTCATGGCAAATCCTCCATTTGACAGAATTAGAAAGCAATAGAATGGATACTATCATTATAAGACTTGAGGGAACACTATTAGGAATACTGAACTCTCTTGCACAGTTAGGCACCTACCTTTCCTAAACTCACCTAACCTAACCCTCCCACTGCATAAAATGGCGTTGCCACCCCACAATGAAACTACAAACAAGAAGCCAGGAACTCTTAGTGAGCTTCCTCCAATGAAACAATTGGCTGCTGTGAGTTTCCACCAATGTTTCCAATGAAACACAATTGGGTGTTGATTTCAAAAGCATATTCACCTGCATAGAACTATCACAAGATACACTAGAAAAGAAAAGAAAGCCCAAAAATTCCAAGTCAATAATAGATGCTTGAACAAAACACTATTAGTTGAGTGACATTATAAAATTAAGGACATTCAAATATAGATTAATAGGACCAAACATACACTTCTTTAACTTTTATTTTGACCAACAGTGCAGCTTAATGGACCCTTAGCTATGTGGGGGCTAGGGAAGGAAGATAGAGGAGTGGGAGAACAGTGAGAAAGGGAAAGGGCAAAGGGACATTGTAATTCGTAAACCCAAATGCCTCAAAAAAAAAAAAAATTGTAAATCCAATAGTTAACACATCCTGAATAAATAACACAAGTTTATCTAGCCGCAAGAGAACACATTAGAAAAATTATCTTACCAATAGTATCTTACTATGCAACGAAATGAGACTGCAATATAATTTCTAAAACTGGAGGCTTAAAAATCAAACCTGGAAACAAGGAATAGCGGCATGACTAATGAAGCTCTTTGAGACAGGGCTTTGTAAAGAAATAGGATATAAGGAAAATACAAAGATATGATAGGAAAAAATAAATAGCTAAATGATAAAGAGCAATGCATAGCTCTCCCTCCAAATCAAATTAATAGAAATTGGTTACCCTAAATAGGGAAGGAGTTTGGTAGTAAAATAAGGGACATAGGCAGTTGTATGCAAATGGCCATGTTTGTAGTATAAGGTACCTACTTAACAGCTTCAAGTAAGCGAAGGAAACACTAAATGCTAAACTATAAATCAGATTCTGAGTCTAAATTTCAAAGCTAAGATAAGAACAATTAGATAATGGGTTTTTACAATGAAATAACTTTCTTCTCAATTGTTACAATGAAATCAGTTGAGCAGATTAAATTCGAAATTGAAAATGATCCATGCACAGTTATTAACATGACGAGATGCTGAAATGGAATATGTCATTTCCAGCTGACAAGCCATTATTACAGACCTACTCCAGTCTACTGGAATTAAGGTTCCAGTTCCAGATGGCGGATGCCAAAAATATCATCCAATCAATTTAAGCTAAAAAAGTGCGAGATATGATCTGGTCTTAAATTAAATCAAATTATTATTAACGCATTAAACATATAAACCATATGGAATAAATTTAAATAACAGATGGAGAATCCAAAACCAAAAATCACTCAGATCGCTTAAGATCTAAAACCCTAGAAAATGGGAATCAAGAGACACAAACGTAGAGACAATCGAGAATTGGATAAAACAAGAATTAGAGTATATTTACCTGTGAGAAAGATAATCAAGGATTAAAGAAAATGAAGAGTTGGATTTCTCTTAATATGAAGGAATTGTATATATATCTTAGTAATTAATAAATATAGTTTGCTTAGGGTTGGGTCGAACAAGGCGGAGAATTACGGGTGTAGAGGGGGCGAAGGAGCGGAATCCGATCTTCACGGTCAGGTTGGGCGTAGGTTGCGTTAGAGGGGAATAGCAGTCAGTTAGGGAGTTTAAATTAAAAAAAGAAAAATGCTGTGAGTGGTGGAAGTAAGCCAGTGACCTTCATTCTAACGCCGCCATTACGACACTCGATATGTGTAGGTGTTTCTCGTCTGATCTGATATCCACCTCCCTAACTGGCGCACCTTACCTTTTCTCTCTCTCAGCGGCGCTCTCCAGTCATTTGGGTTGGCTAAGCGTTTTGGGCTGGTTTTCATTTTTTTATGGATAAATTATTTATAGGTTCGGCATAATATAATTTGAGGTTTTTTTATTTCGAAAATTGTATTATCGGGTCTCTCAGATTTAAAAATTATACTATCATCTCCTTCCATTTAAAAACAGCGTAAGTCAATTTAAAAAGTCAACGATTTTATTAAAATTTTTCAAAACGACAAAACTACCCATTAAACTGAGGTAGCCAATGATACAATTTCTAAAATAGAGTGATATCAAAATATATTATGCAAAACCTCAAAAATCTATAAATAATATTTTTTTTTATTACAATGGGTAAATTAGAGTTTATCATGCAGCGGGTTCGAACCAGGTCTTAAGAAAGAAACTAAGAATTGTGAATTGAAATGAGAACGAGTAAAAAAATGAGAGATTCATAATTAACCCCCACCTTGAAATGAATTCAATATGTAATAACTAATTTAAAATACAAATCTAATTTCATTTACCTTCCAAACATGAAAAAGTTGATCTATAAATATATTCCACAAAATTTTGTTCCATTGTGGCCCTAAGTTTTCAAATTCAGTCCACACTTTTATGAATGAAATTACTATTGTTTCCCTTTCTGACAAAGGCATAGATAAAATATACATGTAGGTACCGATCCTATTTCTGCGCAAAAATGAAGTATCAAGTCACAACAAACAAAGGGTTCAATTAAAACTGAAATTTACTACAATCCTAAATTCTAATCGTACTAATAAAGACGAGATATATACAAATGGATCTGCTCCATAATCGTTACAAGTTACAACAATTAATCCCACACCCTGCTCCCTATGGTTTTTTCCCACCTTACAAAACAAGTATCAAAAACCAGACTAGCAGATTTGAATCAACTTAGGACCACGAGGCTAACTATTCCCCCCGCAGAAGAATAACTAAATAATTATTAACAGTTGAATCTATAATATGGAATTCTCAGAGCAGGACCTTAGGTCAAAGGTCTATTGCTATGATGAAGATAAAGATCCACGGCTAGTCCTGCCCCTCATTCGAATTCACTGGACCCATCATTTTGAACTCTAATACCTCTTCATATACACACGGACTCTGGAGTTAATTGATGACAAAGTGTCCATCCACAAGTCACTGCACTTGAGCATGCAACAAGATGAATCATTTCTACCTGCTTTGCATGGTCAACTGTTTTCAAGAACGAACTCATCAATTCATTTGTGCAAAAATGATAAATTAGCCAATCAAAAATCAGAAGCACCACTCGATCTAAGATGCAATATAAAGATAAAGATATGGACTGTATCAAGCAAACGATAGAAGATAAAATGGTGCTAAAAATTATAGCTATTAGAGTATCAATGTTATCGCAGATTGGATCTGACATATCATACATAATGGAAGGTATGAAGGCTGATGTGGTTAAAAATATATTTAGACACTGAATTTAAAAATCTATCTACAATGCATTTTTTGTAATTCATGTGCATTCTTATTTTCTATCCCTTGCCAGGGCCTCAATTTCATATGGAGCCAATCATTATTTAGCAAAAAAGGGAACATTGTCTACACGATCTTCCAGAAATAGAGTGTAGTAGACAATGTCTAATACACATCAGTTTCACAGAGCGAATGGACATTTGCATTGGAGAACAGTTTTAAAAAAAAAAATCTCTGTTTTTCTGACATGGCAACACAGATGCAATTAACCCTAGCATTAGAGATGCTCTTGAAGACCTATGGAGAACTATGATAATCAACTCCATGATAGATAACAATCAAATGAGTGCATCTCAGTCTCCCAGGCCCAAGCACATTTGGATTTCCCGTTGATATGTTTCTTTTTAGCGAGGATTCTAAGACCGCTAGGCAATATAAGGTGATGCGGAGAAAATCAAAGATATTTTCATACTTAAAAAGAGGAGCAAATCAAAGATATTTTCACCTTGGATATCTGTCGCATTTGTAGACAAGGCAAAGCTTCTAAGACCGCCGGCCAATATAAGGTGATGCGGAGCCTGAAGATACTGAAAGTGACCGCCTCACAAAGGAATGTTCTAAGAGCTGACCAGCAGTAGGACGATCACCAGGATGAACTTGAAGACATTTCAAAATAAAGTCCCGTGCATCTTCTGAAAGATAATCAGGAACTCGTGGTGGCACACCTCTGCCTATCTTAAACAGAGCCTGCATCTGTCAAGTCACAGAAGATAAGTTTACTCAACAAAGCGGAAGTCATTTTGCCCAGCAGCATGTAAAAAAAAAATTATGCATTCAGAAAGTAATTTATAATTTTCCTACAATCAAAAGCTAATCAGTTGCAAAATTATTCATTCACTAGCCAAGATGCACTATTCCCATGCCATCCAAATCAGCCTTGTTGCCATTAATATTATCACAAAGAAGTCTAAGACAGAAGGAAGCCTAAAAGGCAGGCACTACACTTACACATTCCAAATTGGAATATGGTATCTGGCGTGTTAACATCTCCAAGACAGTGCATCCAAGGCTCCAGATATCAGCTGGAAGCCCGTACCCTTGGTTTTTCCTATTTACAACCTGCAAAACAGCACTCGGTAATCAGAAACACCTAAAGGAAAAATATTAAACATGGTATTACCAGCCAATGAAATATGCTATTCTGCACATGGAAAGTAGGATAATTTTATACTGTTCAAGGAATAGAATATCAAGCAAAAATAACTAAGCTAACAAATTAAGTATTTTGTGAGAGAAACTAAAATGCATAAGCACACACCTCAGGGGCCATCCAGAATGCAGTCCCCTTGCAAGATTTTACATCATTCAATTTGGTGGCCTGAAAGAGAAAGCGACACATGCATTATAAGAACAATTCACCAGCACTTTTTGCACGACAAAAGACAAAATCTGCTTAGGATAAGAACCTTTGCCAATCCAAAGTCTGCAAGCTTAACTGATCCATTTGCATCTACCAATATATTTGCACATTTAATATCCCTAAAACACAAATAAGAATGAAATGAGATAATAGCATACTAGATACATCCATGTCAGTATAAAAAAGGTTCACATACAGCAAATAATATCAACTTAGACACCGGTGAAATTAAATTGTACCTCTGACAATTTCAACTTTATTTATTCAGTTATCTAATTCTACTTTTGGTTTCCATTTTCAAAGTTGTAATAGGTTATATGCCTCCACTAACCCATGTTCCATATAGAGTACAGAGTAGACAGTGGGTATTCCTCCAAAGGTATATTTATAAGCAGCTCAGGAACACCCCCCCCCCCCCCCCCTCTACAGCTTTTGAGTACTTTAAAACTTAGGAGACCATAATTCGTCTGACTTGCCAGCCTAAAATAGATTCTCCAGTCCAAAGACTCATAGCCAGAACCAAAGTAGGACCAGAACACTTTTCTTTTTTTTCAAAAGTTTATTGAAAATCAAATCATTACAGCTTTTGAGTACTTTCAAACTCAGGATACCATAATTCCTATGACTCGCCAGCTTAAACAAGTTTCCCTAGTCCAAAGACCCATGACCAGATACCAAACTAGGACGCGGACATTTTTGTAATAGATCAAAGAATTACAGGTGATTCCACTGAACAAAAACTATATAAACTTCTTAATCATGTTCCTCAAGGAACAGGCTCCAAAGAGCTAAACAAAATGACCTGTTCTGTACATTAGAGGTCCTTACCACTGCTCTGGTCTGGCTGTCTCTAAACAATCATATAAGTGCTACAGGCAAGAGAGGTCATAGTAGAGCATCCAAAGAAAATGGTGCAGGTGGTTATTTGGATCATTTCGAGGAATTGCCATTGTTCCTAAACTCATAATAGCAAAATTTCCTAGTCAAGAACAATTGTTAACGCAACAAGAAGGTCATGCCTATGATTTCTCGACATCTAGATGGGAAGAGATTGGCAAGAAGCAATTAAGAATGATGAAGTGTTAGAGAAACCATTAGATCCGTAAATTTTATTAGCTATAAACACATACAACTAACGAGTTGCTTTGAGAAATCACAAAACAGCTCATTATTTGCAGCATAGTACAGGGTGATAAGGATTTCGTTTGCTTCAAATTATTAGAAGTTGAAGATTGCATGTCACTTGTCCTAAACACTTGAGGATAAGTGCCTCTTAAAGCATATTGTAATGTGAGAAAGCTTTTGTATTTGAGGCAGTATCTAGGGTAGTTCTATTCAAGGAATCCTTTACTTCATTAGTAGGTGGTAGTTAAGCAGGTTCTATACTGTAACAGGCAGTTTTCAGTGAGTAGTAAATAGTGGGTAGTGAGCCAGCTAATCTGCAATAATTAGCATTAGTATCACAATAGATCTTTAAAAGTTTAGCATTATGAACATAGAAGCTAAAGATAACATTGCAGAGTTGATACACTCTGCAAGCACAAATGTTAAAATTGTTGGTAAGGAAATAACATGAAAATACTGTAGGTTCCAATCAAATTATAGAAGGTGATGGAAACTACCTTTAATTAGGGAAGACTAATACATCTTGAAGTCCATATATTTTACAGTTTATAGATATCACATCACAAGTACAAAAGATCAAGGGTGCAAGATGTAGTCCTAAACAGAATTAAGTAATGATGAAAAGATAAATACAGGTAACATGTCTTGAAGCACTAAAAAATACACAATCTTGTGAGATCATGACAACCATACGCTATAAGAAAGTGCCCAACAAAAGACACTATTCTCACCTGTGAACAACATTCCGATCATGAAGGTACTTTAAACCATGCAAAATCTGTCTTGTGTAAGAAGAAACTTGGGAATCTCTTAGGTGATATCTCTGATAGAGACTCATCAGGGAGCCTTTTGTTACAAGCTCAAGAAAGATATATAGTTTAGATTCATCCTGCAAAACCCAATATGGGTACAATGTTAATGAACAAATACATGCATGCGCAGAGCATTCTCGTTCATACAGAAATATAAAGACAAAACATACAGACAGATAAATAAAATTTGTCAGATACTAGCTATTCTTCTCCAACCAGCTCAACTTCAAAATTCAATCATATCAATATAGAGCTAAAACAATTTCAAGCGTATCTAAAACACTGGTTTTCTTTCTCGCTGGCTTCTTTATAGTGGCCTCCCTCAAGAAAGGAATAATTGGTTTCAAATACAAAGAATTCTGAGAAATTATTGATGACATATATAAGTAGCATGTTTCTAATTGAGAAAATGCAATTTTATACAGCAAACTTCAAAAATTTGGATAAATTTTTAAGAGGCATAAACAGATAAGCACTTATAAGAAAATACTTTTGCTCAAAGAAGCAAATTCAAAAGTAATATGAAAAGTGCGAAGATGGTACCGTATCAGTGCCATAATACTGAACTATGTTTTCATGTTCAAACTGACTTAAAAGAGCAATCTCCTGAAAACAAAAGCATAAGAGGGAAAAAAATTAAGAATTCTGATAAAGAAAATTTAGTTTGATTTCCCCAATCTAAGAAAATTTAATGAATCAACAAATAAATAAATAGAATTACCTGCTCAAGTTGGTAAATACTTTGCTTGCCTTGACTTCCTTGATCAAGCAAGGAAACCTCTTTGACAGCAAAAAAGAATCCATCACTGCATAAAGAATAAACAATGCAAGATTAGAGCAAAACCCGTCTTTTCGCCTTACGGAAACATAAAGCAAAGTCTGAAGCAATAATTTCAAATGCCAAAATGAGCATTTTTCTGCAAAAAAAAATGATTATGTCAACTTCAGAAGTTTTAGTTGAGGGAAAAGACAACTTGTCATCTGGAAACATTCAATCACATTTTTTAATAGCATTTAGTTGTTTGGTTTGAGTATTTATCAGCTAAATAGGTATCTTCTCATAAAATGCTAAGAACTAATCTTCAAAAAGGTTAACTTTTCCTAAAAAAAATTGTTTTAACCACTAAAAGTTAGTTTAAACACTACGTTGCCAAATACCCTCTGCGTCCACAAATGAATGTCCTTTTAATTCCTGTAGATTATCGTAAAATATTGGAAAGTTTGACTATATTATCCTCATTAAACAGAAAATATTAATTGATATTCGCTTACATTGGTAACTGAGAATATTATTTGTGCACACCCCAAAAAAAGCAAGTAGGATACTTATTGAGAAGCAGAGGAGTAATATGAAAGATAGCTTTTAGCGTTAATTTCACCAATTGTTTTAGAGCATGTTTGTTAAAATTAACTATTTTAGCAGCTTTCAATTGCTTTAATAGTTTTCATAAAAGATCAACAGCTAAATAAACTTTTGCTATAAAGCGCTAATTTTAGCTCTAAAAGCCACTCAAAATACTACATTACCGAAACTTCAAAATGTAACTTTCAACATTTTGAGTATCAAAAGACTAAGACTGTGTTTGGCAATTGGTTTAACAAATACATTTAGCATTTTGACATTATTTTTTATGGTGTTCAATGATGTAGAGTAAAATAAATTTCAAAGGTTACCTTAAGGTAATGATTTATAAAAGATTGATCCCCTTAATATTTAACAAAAAGCTACCCAGACAACTGATAGCCACTCCATTAGCTAACACTATCAACACAAAACAAACTAATTCAACGAACACGGGCTAAAGACTATTTAAAAAGCTGTTGGTTTCACCCACCACAGCTATTTACAGCTCAAAAAGCTGTTAGTAGAAATTATCAGCATTTTATCAAATGTTAAAAGGTTTTTACTTTTCTGAAAATACAGTCTTAACCTCTACATGGTATGTTAAATACTACATTATCGATATATAAAAAAAGTGACTAAAAAACCCATTACCAAACACGTGCCAAATGAACATATCAAATGGTAATATCAAAAGTACACATATAATCGAAGAACGTAATGTACAAAGTTCTCAATTGACAAGAGAATTTACGTCAAACACAAGAGATAGAACCATGCAAGTAATCCCAAGTAGCTTAGAATTAAGGCCTAATTGTTTTGAGGGTTGAAACAATTCAGAGTTTAAGAATTAAGGCCTAATTGTTTTTGAGGGTTGAAACAATTCAGAGTTTACTACTCATACTAATTTTGATAATAGACACAATTTCACACATACATTATCCGCCAGGTCACAAACAGACAAGCAATTGTAACCATACCAAACAAACCAAAAAACCTATAAGATCGAGAGCTAAAAGAACAGCTATGACACTAATCAGCGAAAACTATAACCAAATCAGATGTTAGTATGAAATCAAAAGATAATTAAAAGTTGCATCAAAAAATAAAGTCATTAAAAGTTGTAAAGAATTAAGTATAATAACAGAGCGCTTACTCAGAGATTCCTTCATAAACTGATCCAAACGACCCACGTCCCAGGAGTTCACCTTTTTCCCAGTAAGTAATAATCCTTCTAAATCTTCCATTAGGGGAAATATTGGACATGGGTTCCGTGGTGGTACTCGATGAGTCATCGTCATTAGACGTAGTAAACGAACACGACTCCGATAATAAAGTTGTTTCACTTATCCTCCTCAACAAAGTTTCCTCAGCATCTCTCTTATCAGCAGCCACACCACCTAGTCCTTCCTCATCATCAGAACTAAAATCCCTATGAGTCATCCCCAAAGACCTTTTATCGTTTTCAGGCCCAAAATCCCTAAATAAATCCCACGTTGAACATGCGTTATCGATCACCGGTAATGTCATCGAAGGCGGCGGCTTAAGCGAGGGCGGCCTAACTCCCTTGATTCCTCCTCCTGCAGCTCCAGAAGCAACACCACGGCGAACACTTAACTTGGTCGTTTCAAACGGCTCATCCTTAATTAACTCAGTGGTAATGCTAAGACTATCCAAAACCGTAGCACACAATTCCCTCTCTTCCTGCTCCTTCTCCTGCCGACATTCATTATGATGCTGTTCCGCTACATATATTGTTGGACTATCCATGTCATTAAATGTGGACCGTGGAACCGCTTCATCTATTCTTGGACTCTCCATGTCATGGAATCTGGACCTTGGAAGAAGATCAGACGCCGACCGGACCTTCATAGCCTCCCAAGCGGCTGCCGGAATCGCAAAATCTTCGGGAGACAGTCCTAAGGTCTGGCAAATTTGGTCAAACTCGCCATCCCTTCCCTCAAGCCGAAAACTAGTCCGATCCGACAAATCAAGAGATCTAGTAACTAAACAAGAGGGAGATTCGTGCGTAGATGAACAAGACGGCGTTGCATCGTACTCAATGTGCTTGGCGGCATTTCGGCGCTCTAACCTCGGCCTCCTGCGATTTTTAGGATCCATAGGGCCGGGTTTCTTACTATGAATGAAAAATCGAGGCAAGTGATGCATAGAGACGACAATCCATGAAACATCCAAAACCACAAAAGTCACGGAATAGTAAATTAAATAAACGGAGCAAACTTTTTCTCAATTTTCTGTCAATTTACCGGCAAAATTTGAGGAAGAAGATGGGTGCGGTGAATTTAGTGGAGCTTTAAGGCTGACCACAACAAGAGAGTCGTAATGGTTGAAAGAAGGCAGACAGCAGAAACTGCTGAGGACGACAATGCAAAGAGTATAGACTAGAGAGAATGAAAACGCGGTGCCACGTGGCATCATATTAGGTTAAATATATGATTTGGAAGTATGTGTTTTGTTTGTGTACGGTTGGTTGCATATTCCGTAATGTACGCTTTTTTTCTTTTTCCTTTTTTTCTTTTTTCTTTTGTATTGTCCCCTTCCACCACACGGTTAAAGACGAGATTAGCAGAAATCCATTTATAATTAAGATTACGACTAACGTCACTAATTACAGTGCCACTGACCTCTGCAAGTGCGAGGTCTGAGACTCTGAGGTGATCCATTGTGTCACTTCACAAAGAATTTTCGATATATGCCATTAAAAGGTATTTTATGCTTCTTTTTTTCTATAGTAGTATAATTTAGCCTATCTGTTGACCAAAATTTTGCTTAACCCCATTACAATTAAAATAAAAATATGGTGATTTTGAGTAGATTTCTAACATAAGTAGTGAACGTTAGGGGACGAAAAGCTAAGTTTATGGTGATTTTGGTTTAATTTTATTCAACCATGAGTTTAATAATATTCTTATTAAGCACTTCCATAACAAATTGGTGAGATTGTGATTTATTAAATCCATGTAATTTTTAGTCTTATCTTAATTTGACTCACTTTGAAAATTTATGATATTTTGAAAAAAAATTAACTTTTATTTATAACTTGTAATTTTTATTAGAGAGAAATGAATGAAGCTATAAATTTACAACTTCAAATTTTGCTTGAGGACAATAAGAGATTTAAGAATGAAAAATTAATTGCACCAAATTCATACATATTTTAAACATGAAATTATGACTTCTTTTTGTATTTTTTATGTACTTTTTATATATAATTATTACCATTGTTGTGTTTGTAAGTCATTAAAAGTATTTAAAAGTGTAAAATTGAATAAAATTGATTGGGCTTTTTTATTTTTAATTGATTTAATTTTAGAATATTATAAAAGAAAAAATAGCTTTAAATACAGTGCTCGAAAAATACTCTTAAACAATCTTTAAATATAAAAGACGGACATATAAATGAAAAATGGAGTGGGCTGATCACTTAATTCAAAATTACTAAGTAATTTTTGCTGACGAAAATAAATTAGGGATGTACACCATTGCAAATTTTATAGTTAGAGAAAGTTAAATTTTTTATTTGAATAAGTAAACATAACGAAGGGATAAGATTATTATTATTAATGTATTTTTATTAACAATCATGTTAGTAACATGAATTTGAAAAAAAAAAAAAGAATAAGTTTCAGCACTTGAATTCTCTCTATATTATCTTTCTCTATGACTTATCTCTAGGGTTTGAAGCTTGTGTGATGTTTGGTGGCTTCTGCCGGTGGTAGCCACTCCATTTTCTTTTAATTTTTTGTGTAGGATTTATAAGCTTTAGTTTTTGTTATGGCTTTTCGGGCTTCGGTGTCCGCTTGTTCAAATTGTGGTAGATTTGTAGAGTTCCTTCCATGAATATGCAAGAGGTAGCTATGGTTACTGTTGTTTGAGTAGATATGAAGTACGAGAGTCCGATTGGTCATGATTTATTCTAGTGGTGGCGGATTAAGGTTGAAGAATCTATGCTTCACCAGCGAATCTAAGTTGTGTGGAGCGGATGATCTGCTCACCTATTATACCTTAATTGAAGTGAGGATGTTTTCACCACTGGGTATCTGGTAATCATATGGACATGATTATGTTTGAAGAGGAGAGATTTATGTATGATGGCCTTGTGGACAATAACATAGATGGGTATAGATTATTGATGGTTTTTTTTTTCAGTATAATATCTTTTTGTCAATGGTATTTGTTTTTATTAAGTTATTATTAATGGCTAGGATACACCCAAAAAATCTCTAGAGCAAATATATAACTCTTAATTTTATATATTAAAAAGATGCAATTGGTAAAAAAAATAATAATAATAATTGTTCTTTAAGCAATTTGACTTTCAAGTAAATAGTCTAGTTTGTAATCCCACATTTCATTAAGATGATAAGATGTAAAAGTCTCGATTTCAATTTCTATCAATCTCATTGTTAGTATCAATTTGATTATCGGTGAACGATTATCTCTTGCTCTTGTTGTACAACTCACATTATTATTCAGTCTACTAATAGCTTATCATATATATAAAAATTAAAAATTTGTTTTTGTTATACAATCCACATTATTATTCAATATACTAATAACCTAGTATATATATAAAAATTAAAAAAATTACAACCATTTAATGAACAACAACGATTTCACATCACTTAATCTATGGTTATGGTTTAATGATGAATTATTAAAAGATGACATTACGATTTGAGAGAGAAAGAGTAAATGTTGCAAGGCTACTAATAGATTATTATTTAGGTTATCTAGTTAACTAATTTAAATACATATTGTAGTCGAGTTTTGATTAGTTCACAAGTATATTAGTTCATTTAGAGTTTTAGTTATATTTATTTAGCTAATATCCAAACTTATAACACTGTCCCAATTGTTTGGTCGGTTAATTTAATTGATGAAGTTGTTTTGTTTTGTTTTAAAGGAAAAAAAACTTATATATGTTAATGAAAAAATATTTTTTTAGAACTATTTATATTAAAAAAGTTGATTATACTCGAGAGTTAATTATCTTAATAAACTTTTAAATCTTAATTATGAATTAAAACATAAAATCAAATAAATTTCTAACACTTATCTCTTATAAAACTTATGAGGTTGCAACAATAGAATGAATAACAATAACGATTTAACATCGGTTGATCAATGATAAGATGATGAATAATGAAGAGAGAATTTGCATGTATGGTTATTAAAATATTGATTTAATCTTAAAATAATATGATTTTAGATAATTATACTAATTTAAATCGGATATTAAATACATTTTAATAAATCTTAGTATTTAACAATCTAAAAAATTGCACACTTTTATATTATTAAAATCTTATGATGTTATCTCATGTGAAATATAGTTGAGTTAGATTTAAATTATGATATAAATAAAATTCATTTAAATATTTAAATTATTTTTAAGTTTATAATTGTTTGAAATAACAAAAATTCTTTATTTTGAGATTTAAATTTTAATGAAAATCTTAATTAAATATAAGTTTGAACAATATTCTTTCCATCAACTTAAATTTTCAGTATGAGTTACGTCTAACTCAAATATTCATAAACAAGTTTGCGAGCTCTTTGAATGAGTCAACTCCTAAATTTATTGGAGAAAATGTGTACATATGTTTGTGAACTTTTAAATAAAATATACACATTCACTTCACAAGCTCATGAATAAAAACTCAAGCTCATATTATTTACAAAACAAATGAACTTAAATGAGCTTTTGATTATCCCAACTTCAATTTGTTCAAAAGTATATAAAATCATTTAGATACTTAATTCGAAGATAAATGAATAAAGCATTTATTTGTTTTGTTCATACTTAATTTGCTCGATTATCTCAATTAATATAGTTGCCTTCTTTTTTTAAAGGAAAAAACATGTTTTCTTTTGGAAAATGTAAAGGAAAAAACTTATACTTAAGAAAAAAATTTATATTATATATATATATATATTATTGAGATTATTTTTAAATTTAATTTATTTATATGAAACTTAATATGTTTGTTATATGCATGATGACAAGGTTCGTTAGGATGAGGTGCATATAATAAAAGGATTAGGGATAGGGAAAAATAGTGTATAAAAGAGAAACAAACTCAAAACTTTGATGCAAAAGAAATGAAAATAAAAAAAAAAGAAACTAATATATTGGAGAAAGTCCAATAAATTGTCGAACATTGAACAAATGCCATATATATATATATATATATTATACATTTATTATATGATCTATCTATACAGTAATATTTAAAATAAAAATTAGAGAGAAAAAAAAAAAAAAAGAAGAAAGAACGAAAGAAAGGAGGCTGTTCTTCATATGTTTCATTCTGAGCATCCAAAACTAACAGAAATTGCGCCTCTCCCTCTCGCATAAACAAAACCCTAATTTTCGTTTTCTTTTTATTTTCCTCTGTTTCTCGAGAAAATACTCAAACCCTTAGAACATCAACATTATATAATAACTTTTCCTTCTCTTCGTTGCCTTTTGGTTTCTGCGTCTCTACAACACTCAAACTCGCTTTCTCCCCTATTGCATCTGTTATTCTCTGCTCTGAAACGCATTTTTGGGATTGGGATTGGATTGGAAAACATTAATACTTGGAGAGCGGTTATTGAAACGGTCACGTTTTTGGGCTTTAGCAGCCTTTAATCATAGCGCGCTAGGGTTAGTTCTCTACCTCCTTCGCTTTGGCTGTTTTTCAATCTCTATCTGTCTGTGCTTTCCCTTTCAATAATTTTTTTCTTCCGGAAATCTTGAATTAAATAATTGTTGCTTTCTTGAAACCCTAGAACGTTGTAGTTGCTGTGATGCAGGTTATGTGTGTGTAACTAGGGTTTCTATTTGTGCACATTATTTCTTGTGGGGTGTTCACACTCTGATTTTATCGTTTCTTTAGGGTTTCATGAAATTCTACTGTTGATGGTGTCAAGTGTTGTAGAAGAATCGTGGGTGTTGTTCCCTTTTGGGCGTAATTTTTGTTTGGCCTTTTCATATCGTGGATTTCCATTAGAGATGAGTGTCTATTGATCTTCTTTGGTTTATCATATGCAAATCCATCTTTAATTGAAGATGGAGGCGTAGAAAAATAGAGACACGGGTTTTGGCTGCATTCTAATTCGTTTTGTTTGGAGTCTCACATCTTGTTGTTGCCATTATTGTTGGTATTATTTTGGGCTTCAACTAACTTCATAATCCACTAGTTTCAATTCAATTTGCTGTACTTAGGGCTTATTATTGTCAAATATAACAACCAATCTGTCAAACATACAAGTAATCTGCCAAACTCTTAAGGAGCTCCATTCGGTGTTGTTTAATTTCCCCACTTGTTGACCTCGATATTTGGTGTAACTAGAGTAGTAAGTCTGGTATTTCCCTGGAAGAAGAACTGGGTTTAGGAGTAGAAGGTAGTAGTAACTTTGTTTAGGACGACTATAATTCTGTTAAGAGAGAAGGGGTGAAGAAGGTAAGAGAAGTATTATTTTCTCTTTGAATCTGATGATGTTCAGTATTGCTACTTATGGAAAGAAGTGAACCCACATTAGTTCCAGAATGGTTGAGAAGTTCTGGAAGTGTTTCAGGGGGTGGCAGTTCAGCCCACCTGTTTGCATCATCATCTTCCCTTTCAGGTATGTTTAATTCCCGAGGTTCCAATGCTGTTTTTCTTTAATTATGTTAGTTTTCATGTTTACTCTTTAATTGTTTAAACTATCTAATTAAGTTATAGCTTCATGTTTGGATGGTAATCATGTTATTTGTTAAACAGATGTCTCATCATCAGCTCATCATAATAGAAATCGGAATACTAAGAGTGCAAGTGATTTTGATTCCCCTCGAAGTGCTTTTCTTGACCGATCATCATCGTCTAATTCACGTAGGAGTTCTAGTAATGGGTCTGCAAAGCATGCATACAGTAATTTCAGTAGAGGTCACCGCGATAAGGATCGAGAAAGGGACAAGGATAGGTCGAACTTTGTGGATCATTGGGACCGTGATGGACCTGATCATTTGGGGAGCATTTTGCTAAGTAGAAGTGAGAAGGATACTTTGCGTCGCTCTCATTCTATGACATCAAGGAAACAGGGTGAAGTGTTGCCTCGAAGATATCCTGGAGACTTAAAAAATGGGAATAGCAGCAACCACGCAAATGGCAATGGTTTGATATCTGGGGGTAATGTTGGTAGCAACATTCAGAAGTCAGTGTTTGAAAAGGATTTCCCATCCCTTGGTTGCGAAGAGAAGCAAGGAGGAGTGCCTGAGATAGGAAGGGTGTCTTCTCCTGGCTTGAGCACAGCTGTCCAGAACTTGCCTGTTGGTAGTTCTGCTTTGATTGGTGGGGAGGGGTGGACTTCAGCTCTTGCTGAGGTGCCTGCTTTAATAGGAAACAGTAGCACTGGTTCCTTATCTTCTACACAATCTGTTGCTGCTTCACCAACTGCATCTCCAAGTGTGATGTCTGGTTTCAATATGGCTGAAGCATTGACTCAGTCTCCATCTAGGACTCGCACTGCTCCACAGGTAACTGAGCAGGTAACCTTTGCCCTCTCATACTTATATAATACTTATCCTTGGTCGGCCTAATGAGGAGTTATCATCAATCTGCAGTTATCTGTTCAAACTCAGAGGCTTGAAGAACTGGCAATCAAGCAATCTAGGCAATTGATACCTGTGACACCTTCAATGCCAAAGAGTTCGGTAAGAGCACTGTGTCTCTGATTCACAAGAGTTTCTTTTATAGCTTTTACTATTCAGAATTTTTTGATTAATTGTTAATATTTCTGATTTACTAGTTAGTTTTTTATGTTTGATTTAGCTTTTGCTTTCCATTGATTTGCTTTCTGCATAATTTTCTGAAAGATAGTATGTGATAACAACACTAAATATATTGCTTGAATATGAAACTTGTAATGTTGTTAAGGTATTATGGGCCCTTTGCTACTGAATCTGCGCCTGTTCAAATCTGAAAAATGATTTGCTAACCATTTTGCTCAGAACGAACTCAGGAGTGTGGGATGTAATTGATGTTTTATTATATTCTTCCAGTTTTAACTTGGGAAACTAATTTATTGCTTCGAGTTATTATGCAATTTGAATTAACTGAATGGTTATCATCCAGCATATTTATCTGGTATGCATATAAATTATGAGGACAGTGTTTGTGTTGCCTTATCTAACCTACTAAATTTGAGGTCTATGTCATTGTTTTTGCCTGAAGATGTATTGGACTTATGTTTACAAATAATTGCATGCTTGCATAAAAGTTTTTACTATGATTTGTTGCAATGTTAATTTTTTCTGTTTCCTCCTGAGATTGCTAAATTTGTCATGTAATATTGTTAACTGCAATAAACTATTTCCTCTTAAATCTTTTTTTGGCCAGTTTTGTCACAGACAATCTTTCATTTGTTGGCTATATTTTTAATGTTTGGGGGTAACTAGTAACTGTTGCCTAATAAAATTTTCAATTTGATTTGAGTGGGAGAGTCTAGTTTAGATTTTATACATGGAAGACCTGCAAACGTGTTTAGTTGTATTGATCAAATGATTTGTAGAAATCATCTGGCAAAGATTGGTCAGGTTAGCATTAAAGGTAATTACTCTTCATTCAGTAGTAGCATTAATGATACATGTGGATCTGCTGGAGTTTTTTTCCTCTTTCTATTTATTTAAAGTGTCATGAAAATCAAATGGTTGGAAACTGTAACATTGTGGCTTGTGATGATGTTTTTAGGTTAGGTAGCTCGTATCCAGTTGGAATAATTAGATTGAAATGCAAGTTGTTGAAGTTTAGGTGGTTAAGTTTCTTTGCTTGAGTTAGCCTGTATGTATCAATAAATGCCTTTCTGGAATGACTTTTCAGGCAATTGATCTTTGAGATGTGGTAAGATTCTGCAAATTCTTATGGGTGTATATATTGTACATGTTTGGAACTTATTTCTGTTGGGATGTTTCAAATGTGTTATTTGCCTCGACGGTCGTCCCTCGTTATTTTTATGGCCAAGAAATATTTCTGTTGTGTGCCACGTAAGATGTTATGGAGTTGAACTGTTGGCTTAGAAGCATACTTCGAAAATTCTCTTCCAAAGACTAAGATGAATAAACTCCCATTCACCTGGAGTGCAATATAATTTCCCACATAGCAACTTGCAAATGAGAATTGTACTGTGTAGTTTTATTTAAAATACTGTGCTCCTTTTTCTTGCTTGCTCTTGTCCATTTTTTATTTGTAATTTATTCTCTCCGTTTTTAGTATAAGATCTATGTTTTCTGATTTTGATTTGGGACACATCGATTTCAAATGTTGCTGAATGAGACAGTAGTTAGATTTATAATCTTGTCATGCCATAATCCTTCTTATTTGTGGAAATAGAGGTCTCTCTCTCTCCCCAGTGTAATTACATGCTAAATTTCCCTTCGCAGGTTCTCAGTTTATCTGATAAATCAAAGCCTAAAGCAGCAGTGAGATCCAGTGAGAGTATGGCTGCCAAGAGTATGCAGCAGCAGTCCTCTTCATTACATCCCACAAATCAATCTCTTGGCGTGCATGTCAAACCTGATGCACCAAAGACATCTCATGGGAAACTCTTGGTTCTCAAACCTGGATTGGTAAATGGTGTATCCCCATCCCCGAAGGATGTTGCAAACCCTACAAGTAATGTCAGTAGAACAGCAAATAGCCAACTTGCAGCTCCTGCTGCAGTTCCATCTGCGCCTTTGAGGAGCCCGAATAACATTAAGCTTGCGTCTGGCGAGCGCAAGTTGTCTAACTCAAATTTGATATCAGGTTTTAATGTGGAGAAGAGACCTTTGTCTCAGACCCAGAGTCGAAATGACTTTTTTACCAACCTGAAAAACAAAACCTCAAAGAACACTCCTACAGTTCTTCCAGATTCACAATCTGCCGTTTCATCTCCTACCAATGAGAAATCTTGTGAAGTGAATAAGGAAAGTGCTCCTACAAGTCCTCATGCTATTAAGAATGGGGCTGAGTTCAGTAGCAATGGTGGGGCATATGAAGAAGTTCAGAGATTTTCTGAGGAAGAGGCTGCATTCCTTCGTTCTCTTGGATGGGAAGAAAATTCTGGTGAGGATGAGGGCCTTACTGAAGAGGAGATCAATGCTTTTTATCAGGAGGTAGGCAAATGATTGTTACCTAAATGCAGCTGAAATTCATTGATATTAAGCTTGAACTGTTCCAATTTCCAAATTCCTTTTTTTTTTGGAAAATTGTTCCATAGTGGAGGTTGCATTGCATCCATTGGTTTTTAGTCGACTAACCCTTACTAAATCACTGTTGTTCGTTAATAGCAGCTTGTAGAATTGCTTCATGTTTTAATTACTATCGTCAAAATGCTTTGTAGTAAGAGGTGGTTATGTCAAATCTTTAAATTCAGTTCTAATTTTTGTTGCTTGATGTTCTTTTGCAGTACATGAAAAAGAAACCATCCTTGAAAGTCTGTCGAGGCATGCAGCAAAAGCTGCTTGAAACTCATGCAACTGGTCTGGGTGGAGCTTCTTCTGAACTGATACCTTCTGACTCTGGATTGGAAAATTGATGGAGTCTGAAGTAGAGCTGAGAAAAATCCAATTTTTTTGATGGCAGATGGTTAGTTTCCCTTTTTTGTCTCTTTTTTTATTTTGAAGAAAGCTGATGAGTTGCATATCAAAGGAAGGGTGGGATTTTTGGTTGGAACTCTGCATTTTGCAAATAGTGCAATAAGTCACAGGTTGCTTGATTCTGCCTTCCCATTAGTGGGTAATTTTCCAAGTTGTTGGTTGATTATGGGAGGGTTAGGATAGGGACTATTTTGGTCCGCGATAGAAGGTGCTGGGAATTTGCATCTTTTGGGGTATTTTGGTTCTTTTTCTTTTCTTTTATTTTCTTTTTCAAGAGGGTTTGATTCTACAAGAAAAATGATGTTTTTGTCAATTTTACGGAAAAAAAGGAAATCAAAAGTTTCATTTTTAGTTTAGTTCATGTTGATATAAGCATCTTTGGAGCTCTCTCTCTCTCTCTCTCTCTATATGTATATATACACGCGCGCACACACGAAGAAGTTTATTTTTCCAGTTGGCATTATGGTTTATCTAATGTTAAGATAGAATGAATGCGAGGATTACCAGTTGGCACCTAAACAATGAAATGTTTGAAAACCATTCTGAGTTCATTTGTATTATGAACTCACCAACTTCCATCTTTATTATGGGCGCCAGCTGTCATATAATGTCTTTTGCATCGTCTTATTTAATTTTGTAGAATTTTTAATTGTATATTTTCTTATAAAGTTCTATTTTAAAATGTGATATACCAAACTGTTCAATGCCGTCTATTTTAAAATGTGTCAAAGCCTTGGGTTTGGTATCTTTGATATTGGCAGCTCTTTCCATTTTTTAATTTTGATAGCCAAGTATGTATTATCTACTTTTCTTTTGAACAATAAAATGAGTCTATTTATCTTCTTTTCCTTGAAATTTTTATTTTTATGAATATTATTTATGTAATATTACTTTTCTGAATCTGTTTTCCTAACAAAATTATTTCTTTTTTTTTAAAAAAAAATGAAAAAAATCCAATAACCATCAGCTGACCAGTTTTATGGGGGTGACCAAATTCCTTATATATTTCTAAAGCCATGTTTTAATCAAACAAAGGTATTGGTACATTCTATTCTTTTATTTTTTCACATTCCATGCATTTTAACTAAAATTGATTAGACACCTGGCCGAACTGAAAAAATCGGTTCGGTCATTAAATCGAAATTACTAACGCATATTCACAAATCCAATTTGTTCAACATTACTATTTCAAGTGCACAATAGAAAGAAATAATCAGTACACATACATTTCGAATCAGCAAAACAACAGAAAGAAATTAGAAGCAAATCTACCATCTCAAAAATGAAAGATTAGAAGTAGATCTACTACAAATATTGAAAGCTGAAATCATCAAATACTCCTCGAGCAAAATTGATGTATAAAGAACGAAGGAGGAGGCCTTCAAGACGTTGAATAAGCCAAGATAGAACAACCGGAACAAAACATCTCAAACCCTTCAAGTTGTTTTGTTGCAGAAGAGGAGAAGATCTTTGTTTGTTCATTTTCTTATGTGGAACTTCAAAACTGCCACCATAGAAGCTCAGGATACGGGTGAGGCGAGCGGCGACAGAGGTACAATCCCATATCCATTAGCAGCCTGTGTCGCAACCGCAGAAAAGAGAGAAAGAGGAGGTCGCCGGTGGTTGGTTGTCTCTGAAGGCAAGTTAGGCAACCGGTTGCAAAGATAGTTAGGGTTTTTAGGAAGAAAATGAAGGGAGAAGAGCGAGAGATCAGGAGAGGTGTGTTTTTAACCTAGGTTTTAGAGAAAAGAGATGTATTTATATTATTATAGGTTCAATTTTGCGAGTAGTTCGGTTTCCAAAGGATCAGAACCGCTAACTAACCGAAATCATTCGGTTTTTACACTTGTAACATCAAGAATTGAACCGACCAGTCGGCTAAACACATTTTCGATTCAATTCAGTAGCGGTTTATCATGTCCACTCCTACATTTTTTCTGTCTCGTGAATTTTTAAACAATCTTAAAAATTTGTTTACATTTATTGACTTCTATATACTACTCGCCATTAAAATTACCAAATGGAAATGGCTATAATGTTCTCCTGCATCTAGTGAAATTTTGAACAATTTTAAAATATTACCGACATTTATTGACTATAGAACTGGAACATTTTGGTTCCTGTTAATCTATATTAACATTGTTTTGTTAATTTGTATACTTTGTGTCATTTAACTAAATGAATTGGGTTATATGGACAAGTTAGTCGTGTGATTAGTAAAAATATAAACAAGTAGTGTACTTGCGCGTTGTTGTGCTCATTTTTTTTTCCTAGTATGGATAAATGCATCTAAAACTATAGGTCCAAACCGTTTATCCAATTTATTAAGTGTATAGCTGGCAGCGGGCCTATGAGTTCAATAGAAGGCACATTAGTTTATTAGTTTTCACCTTCGGTTATTAAATCATGGGCGCTCTGTTAATTCGCATTCCAGCAGAGCATGACCACTAAAAACAAGAAAACTCCCTGCCAGAGTTTTAACCGGGATCAGTTTATTGTAAACAACGTTGGCCCAAAAATATAGCCGCAATGTCGATAGGTGGGTGGATAAACGGCTTACTACATTCTTTTAAAAAAAGGAGCACTGATACATAGTTCAGAAGTCAAGAGCTACAATTTTTTTTTTTTATTTAAAATAGCACTAGACCTCCATCAAATGTCAAATTTGAATATCATTTGCACCAAAGAAAAAGATATTATTATCCGCAGTAGCGACATTTTAATTTTTAAAAAATACTCTCATAAATGTTAAATACAGCTACAAACTAAATGGTTGAAAATAGTGTTGTATTTATGATAGAACATTATTTTTTAAAAACTTGAACCGCTATATTTATACATAATATAAGTTTTCATTTTAATAAAAAGAGAAAAAAACATATTGAAAAACTGGGATGGGTAAGGGGCCGGTGGAGAAGCATGCGGCAGCAGACTCAATTCCCCATCGGTCCGTCATCCTTGGTTGTATATATACTTACGAAGTTCATTACATACACTCGTCCATGGCCAAGAATTCTATATTACTACAACCAGTTTCGCAATTATTTAGTTGAGGGAGAATATTACGAACAAAAGAATTGAATCACTTAATATCTTTCTTTTTAACTGCTTCAATGCAATGCAAATCGACAGCAAGAAAGAGAGATTAGTGGCGATGAGCCAATGACAATTGGTTTTGCAGAACATTTTTTTTTGCAGATTCAGGAGGGCATGCATTTTTTTTAGTAAAACGCAACTTTTGGTTCAATATATATATCCTACAATTCCACCTGGGTCTAGCGTTGTTATCCATAGTTCCAGGAGAAAATGAAAAAAAAGATAACGGAGTGGCTGAAATTAGGATTTGGTATGAAGAAAATATAAAAGTTACCAAAGAAGAGTAACATGGGTTTGCTTCCAATTCTCACTGTTAGTCAGCACAAACATATACACAGCGCTGACTGTATCCCACTGGTAACAAAATGTAAATGATACACACATGTAGCTCGCGGCGCATTTCTGATATTTAGCAGAAAATCATTCTGAGTGACATGTCCAATAAACTAGCCCGCTGTACAAAACAAATTAAGTTAACATAGTATAGTAAGGAACAATATAAGGTCAAACAAGAAATCAGAGAGTTGACATAATGATTTACCTGGTCAGCACAAACACACACTGCAAAACACCAGCAATTCCAGTCCACACTGATGGCCCCGTTTTGACGAGTGAATCCTGCACTAATAAACCCGCTGATGCTGCAAGAGAAACGAAGGACACCACGTACGCAAGGAAAAGCCAAAGCTTCAACCTGTTGCAAATTTGCAATTAAGGACGAGGGTTAGTAAACATCAACTTCAGCAGGTAACGATGAATTAAACAAATGGTAAGGCAAGGTAAACATACTTCCCATTCAGAAACTAAACATACATATAGAGAGCTAGTTACAAATCAAATTTCAACCCAATATTTGTTAGAATAAAAGGATGAACAACACCTTGGATGTACCAATCATCAAGTTCTCGTGTGATTGCAAATTTTTCCAAAAATTAACTCCATGGTTTATAAGAATAATTTTCCCTAAAACAACATTTCAAAGAATCGGAATACTAAACGAGAACATAACATCCTGGAGGCAACTATTAACAGAAACAAACCTGTAAGTAGCAAGCAAAGCAGTTTATATCATTATGACAGGTAGCTACATTCAAAACCCGGGCTACTGTGACTGTGACTACTACTGTGACTGTGACTACTAGAGCCACATTGCTGGAGAAAATTACCCAGCTGTAGAACCCGTGTGACATTCATAAAAATAAAATTAGGCAGGCATGGGGAAATAAACATCTATGCAATGTTTTATAAATGTAGATCTCTCCTTGAATAAGATTTAAGAACAAAGCATGATGGTTTTGTTCCAGCTGAAGCCCACAATTTGAGTCCAGCCACATGGCTTGATGCACTCGCATCACCTTCACTCCACATATAGTACTAAAATTAGAACTGCTTGTGTGGTTCAAATATTATTACAAATGAAGAGATATTGTAGAATCAAGAAGCAAGATGTCAGGCATCAATTGACAAGAGAAACATCGACACGTGAAAAGCTAGAGTTACAGAGCAAAATGTAAATAAAGATAGATATTGTATACTCATTAGCAAAGAGAAAATAAACCTCACCCCAAGAATTTTAAGAATTTTAAGATTCATAGTTGGTTGCAACTAATAATGAAAAGGACATTCTTGGCAAACTTAACCAACACTTCATCTATTAAATTTATCAGCTCTAGGCAATTTGTAAAATAAAACCAATAACCCACTATTCTGTCTTGGTTTCAGTGCTGTGATACTGCAGGGAAAACACTAACCTACCTTTCAACATCACTATCATGTTAGCAAACAAAAGCACTATTGTAAAACTGGCACTCTTAAATACTATTGAAGTGGGGTGATACAACGGTCAACCCGTTTTCATATGCCCCACCATAACTGCTCCAAGGGTGAATGCATCATCTCTGGCATGAGACGTTGAAGAATATTCTCCACTGAACTTGAAAGATAAAGTTTCAATAAATTAGAAAAGCAACTATAGGTCAGTTATAGTGTTCTCCATGTCTTAGAAGCAGCTTGAAACCCAGCCTGAGAGTTCACCTAACTCAGGCATGAGAATTATACCCAAATATGCCTGACTCTGTTTTGCAATTGTGTTGGTATAAGAAATTTGAATGTTAAGCGTAGAGTAAGGAATTCCACTTCATTGCCCTCCCTTCTCACAAAATGATGTGCATATTAAGGTGGCATAATTAATGAGAAGTAGATCCTGAAATGAGTAACTTCATTCTAACAATAACATGTTACTGTCATATCTTGCACAGATACTATGCAATGTAAAATGGCGTAATCCCATCCTTACAAATATTGCTGTAAAAGCTCTATTGTTTTAACTTTTCAGAGATAGCTTATGATTTTTTTTAATTCCAAATAGAAAACCTGTGATATTTAGAGACAGAAATATGAGGAACCAATCATAACTAAGAGGATAATCCCCATTCCAGTTGCAACAAAGGAAAAGGAACTCATCTTCCAAAGCAGCAAGCAAAGGGATCTGAAGAGATAAACTAGGACACCATATTGGTGCTGAAGATCCATTGAATTGCACAAAATGGTTCAATCATACCACTAACCATATAATCCGCTGCATACCATAAATAAATACAATCCCCATCTATCCTCAATAATTGATTAGCACAAGCCTATAAAGGTTTATAGAAGATTCTGCAGAATAAAATAATCAAGACCAAGAGTGTCTTGTGTGCCCATCTTTTCCATATAATACAGTGCCCAGAAGATAAGTACTTATTTTGAACTGATCAATTATGTCAGTCATTCCACAATCATGTACCATGTCTTCAGAACACCATAAATAATTCCAACCCATTCTCTTTACCATACATTCCAATCTTTCTATTTTCTTCCTCCCTAGAAACGAAGTATCAACACTTATGCCCCTGACATGTATCCACCTTTCAAGAGGAAATAATGCAGGTTTTTCACTACCTTTTGTAGGAATAGGCGAGTCCATATCATTTAACCGTATGCCCTAGTGTCCGCTAGTCTTCTTCATTATTTAAGATAAAAAAGAAATGGGTTCTCAATATCATACAGGAATCTGAGTGAAATTTGAGCAAGGTGGGCAACAAGGCATATAAAGGTTGAGCACTCAGTCCTCCTGTATGCATCAGTACAAAAGCCACATACCCATTATTCTGGCCTGAAAAGTTATCAAATTAATCTATGCATTGATAATCTGCATGAGAAGAAGTAGCCCAAAATGGGTGACAGATTCAGTCACTCAAAAATAAGTTATCTACAACTTCCCTAACGTGCTTCCATGCCACTTTGTCAAGCAGATCGTTAGTATGGATACATAATTCCAGCTGAACGTAATCTTAGAATGGATACATTCAAACTTCTATCTTTTGATCCACACATTCAAGATAAGAAAACTGAAGTTTGCAGCATCAAACATAAGGAACAAAATCAATGCTAATTACTAACCAGTAGAAATACACACTCTCAGAATACTAGACCCTCAAAAAATCAATCAACTCATGCAATTCAATCAAAATGCTGTGGAATTCTATATTACTTCTCTGAACTTTAGCAAGAATAAGTCAAATGTTAACAGCTCTTGGTCTTAACAACGGTTATTTTAGCAAATCAAACAAGCATATTCAACATTCAAACGAAACCAACTGAATAAAATTTAGAATCAAACGTAAAAGACAATTGAGAGAGCAAAAAAGATCGATTGCTGACCTCCACTCGCCTTCTTCGTAGGGGGAGTAATCGATATCCTCCTTCTTAACGCTATTAAACATTAAAGCTGCCAAAGATGCAAAAATTCCTGCAACACAAATCAAAACCCTAAAAACCAAGTACAGGCAAATTGTATTTACAAATCATAGTAAGCTAGATAGACTGGAAAAATACCAGGTAGGTAGTGAACAAAAGAGACTTTGACGGAGCTACAAACAACGGCGTCAATCCAGAACCACCAACCAGCACCGAACACCGCGCCAGCAACACCGGGACCGAATATCGCCCACAGCTCCGCCAAATCCATTGCTGTCTAACAGTTTGCCGATTGTCTGTTCTTCGTCGTCTTTGCCGTCGAAAATTTAAAAAGAAATAATAAAAAACTTATTTATAAGCTGTTAAGGGATGATTATTCCAGCTAACTTGGACTGTGTATGGATCGTTTACAAGAACCGTCCTTCCACCCTCCCTTCGACCGTCTACTGCCCTTTTCTCGTTTTATTTTTGCTTTTTATTTACGTAAAGTAAGCGTGGTTCTCCCTGTCGTTAGTTTCCCTGATTCTGGCTGTCGTTTATTAAAACCCAAAAAGAAGAACTCAACTTATATGTCGTTTGCCCGTTTTTTAACGTCGTGAAGTCTATAGATTCAAAGTATTTGGAAGAATAATTTTTCATACATAGAGGGTGTTTAAAACTTATTATATGCTGTTTTAAGATAGTTCATTCAAGGGTTTCCGAAAAACCTATATGTGGAATAAATTTTTTTATTATATATAGAGTTTTCAACCTTCAAAACAAAATTATAATCTGTTTTTGATTTGATTAACTTATTTATAATAATATTTTAATATTTTTATGCTATTCCTATATTATTCTTGTTATAATATCAAAATACATTTTTATTATCATTTTTACATGTTATTTTTTTATCATTTTATCTGTTTTTAAAATAATAAATTAATTATATACTAGTTTACATAAATATTTCAATTGATTTATAAGCTAATTTTATAAAAATATTTAATTTTTTTAATTTAATTATATAATTTAAAAATTACTTATACACAATAAATTGGAAACTAATCCAACTCAAATAAAAAATAATGCATTCCGCTCAAATTTACTAATATATTCCGGATGTACCCAAATTTCTTTTTGACGATCCATATCTAATCCATATTATTCATAATTTAAATTTGAACATCCAATAAATCGGTTTTGCTAAATTATTTCATAATTATCTAAATCGCCTAATTTGAATACGGTTTTTTGAACACTTATATCGGTTATGCTCATCCTTAGCTATAGTTTCTAATAAAAATATAGATTACGATAATATGATTAACAACTTCCCACTTCAGCAATTGTCACCTCGATTGGAGAACAGAAACCATCTTGCCAATTGAAATTGCTACCAAATTCTCAAATCGTCAGCTGAATAACCCAATTTGAATGCTGAAAGAGGAGCTTAGGAATCTTCAGTGATGAATCATTTATCTCCGCAAATGGCATATCTATATCATTTATTGTTAGCATGAATTATATACATACATATATATGGTGGGTTGGAAGAAAATATTCTTAAAGTAAACTTACTTTACTACTATAACGTTGGATTTCCTCACCATAAAGGCTCGAATTTTTCAAGTTAATGTTTTTTTGTTTATTGTATTAATTGTCATTTTAATTTTTCAAAATAAAATTTTAGTTCATGTTATTCTTAGCAATGAAAACAATTTTCTCACATCTTAGTTCAAATTATTTAATTGGAATCATTATTTCCAAGGGCTTGTTTTGAGATAATTTGCTTTGAAATCCTCATATTTTCAAAAATATATTTACACATTTCTCTTATTTTTGTCCAACTCTCATTACTTTTAGTTGTAAACGAAATGAGTAAATATACCTAGAAGTCATATGTTTAACTTTACTGTTGTGAATTGCACCAAATAACATATATTTTATAAATTAAAAAAATAGCATATATATTGTTGTGTGTACTAAAATACCATTCAATTAACTAATTCATTTTTTTTCCTTTTATTTTTACCAATTTTTCTTTTTATTTCTTTTTCTTTTTTTTCTCGACTTTTTTTCTTCACTTTTTTTCTTTTCTTTCTTTTTCTCCTCCTTCGTCTTTTCTTCTTCTTCTCTTCTTCTTCTTCGTTTTTACTTCCTCTCCCCCTCCTCCTTCGTCTTTTCTTCTTCTCCTCCTCCTCATCGCTTTTTTAGGTTTTTAATTTGATTTATGAAACTGTATGTGATTTATAAATCAATTTTAGGTTTTTATTTTTTTTGGTGGTATATATGACAGTATATATAGACTATATATACTGATATATATACCACAAAAATAACACTGGTATATATATATACTATACAAATCATAACATGTTGGATTTTGCGTTGTTATTCTAAGCAATGATTCAAAACTGCTTGCAATCAAAATCTGTTACAAAATTCTGTTTGTTGGTATATATGACAGTATATATAGACTATATATACTGATATATATACCACAAAAATCACATTTAACCTAGTATATA
>CANUEY010024442.1:0-10763 GCA_948099555.1 Croton setiger | reverse complement strand
GTGCCTTATATATGTGGTTCTTTACACGTGTAGGGGAGCTCCACGTATGATGCTTCAACCCTTCAGTATATGTAGCCAAAAAACGCAGGAACACTAAGCATAAAACGCATCAGATTATGTTGAGGGGCCTTGGGTCATCCTTGGCTTCTCTTGGTCATTTGGTTGTGACACAGAGTCACAGCCCAACATTATGGAAGAAAAAGGAGAATGGACAGAGAAAGGCAATTCAATGAAAACCACGAGCAAAAAACCATATGGATAACGAAGAAACCATGGGCGAATGCAAAAGGCGAAGTGCAGGCGAAAACATTGACGTTCTTACGCACAAAAGTAATACGGCGCCATTTGTGAGCTGAGGGAGGGTACTATAGCAAGAACAGTTCTCCTCCCTTTCAGCTTTATATGTATAATCTGTGCTATAATTTGTGCTAAATATCTTTTTCGCTATTTTCTTAAATTGAAATATCATTTGTGCTATATGTTCGTTTAAACTACTTTAAAATATATAAACATCTAATCAGTTTTTTAAAAGCGATATAATCATTCTGTTTTTACATTAATAACACATAATTATAATTGTTATAATTTGATGGTATTTCTTGTTTGAACAGTTAGAGAAGAGAATTTCAACATTTGAGCGTAAACAACTGCTAGAGAGCTACAATGTGGAAGGATCCACATAAGTGATTTATCAATTTAATAAAAATGTTGTACGTATTTATTTTTTATACGTAAATTTAATTAAATATCCTTCTTATGAGTATTTGTGTTTATCAAATTTAGGACAATCAATCATGGAGCCAACCTTTTTTTTTTTTATTGGGTTGGGGTATTCCAATTTTGATCTACTAAATAATGGTCTCGTTCATTATTATTAAAAGAATTAAATGTATGTTTATTGTATTTTCGAATTAATATAAATGCCGAAATGAGTATTCGGAATAATAATATGAACACACAATAGTAAAAGATTTTTTTCATAAATTGCACAATAAATCGAAGTTTTACCTTAGAAAATACTATCGTTTCATTTAAATAGACAAAACTTGTCAAAAATGGGTGT
This sequence comes from Croton setiger, assembly GCA_948099555.1. Taxonomy (NCBI): domain Eukaryota; kingdom Viridiplantae; phylum Streptophyta; class Magnoliopsida; order Malpighiales; family Euphorbiaceae; genus Croton; species Croton setiger. Next base: position 9,700 of record CANUEY010024442.1, on the reverse strand, counting down.
TTCATTTATATATAATTTTTTTTTTTTTTAAAATGGAAAGTTTTGAGTGCATGCTAAGTGATAAAATTTTAAAATACTCATTTGATAGTTGAATTGAATTAAATAATTAGTGATTTTCAAGGAATATGATAATTAAGTTGAATTAAATAATGAATGGTTTTTGAGGTACTAAGAAACAAACATTGACGGACTTGACAGTGACGTGAAAGCTATCTTGTGAACTCCATTTTAGAAAGGACCAAAAAAGTTTACACATCAAATGTAAGAATCGCTACTTAATTTGTTAATTAAATTCGAACTAAGAAAACTTAAAGTGACTCCATTTTAATTATTATCCCAATTTATAAGACATAAGTCAACAAAATGATAGAGGATTCGAAGACTAGATTTCAGAATTATTTTGTTTAATTTGTTAAGCAGGTCAATTCATTCAACTAATCAAATTAATCCAAAGAAAAATAAAAGAAATGAGGAGTAGAAGAAGGAACCAAAAGAAAGAGTTTTGGGTTTTGGACCTGCTATTCGAAATTATAACTCGAATATGCCCATATATTCCATTCTGATTGGAAATCAAAGCCGATGTAGTTCAGAAACCGATTTAATGGTAAGAAGAGATATGCTAATGTACGAGTGTATGAATGATTGTGTATTTTGCATCTTTTGGCAGCTTAAAAATTTTGTTGGGCTATTTGTATCAAAAATTCTGATTTTTGGTCGTTCCATAGTAAAAGTAGTTGATTTCGGCACTTAGTGCCAAAAAGGCAAAAACAAACGACTGGTAATGTGCGCCCAAAGCACATCTCTAGCTAGGGCTGCAAACGAGCCGAACCGAGTATTGTGCTGCTCGAGCTCGGCTCGTTTAAAATTTAAATTCCACGAGCTCATGTTAAATTTCATGAGCTCGAGCTCGGCTCGCGAGCTTGGCTGGTTTTGAAACTCGAGAGCTTGGCTTGTTTTAGGTCCGTGAGCTTGGTTGTTTTATGTTGCTATTCGAACTCGAGCTTGAGCTCGCAAATAAGCTTGAATTCGAGCTCATCTTGAATTTGAGTTTTAGCTCACAAATAAGCTCGAACTCGTTTCCTGCTGTTATTCGAGCTCGTGTTCGAACTCATTAAGAGTTAGTCAAAAATCAAGAAAATTCATTTTTAATGTTGTTTTAGTGAGAAAATGAAAATAGCAGTTTCAGTAAAAGAGAATGAAATAGCAAAAAATGAAGTGGAGAGGCGGGTGGCTTGGCTGAAGCATATTTTTGATTTGGTACCAAAATTAATCGTTTTGATAGGCTCGTGAGCTTATTTAATGAGCAGCTTGCGAGCCGATCAAATGAACTACTCGCGAGCTTTTTTAAACGAGCTGTTCGCGAGCCGGCTCGCGAGCCTAACTGCTCGGCTCGTTTATTAAACGAGCCTAAATTTTCGGCTCAAGCTCGGCTCGTTTATTATCGATTCGAGCCTCAAGTCGAGCTTTTATCGAGGGAACACCAAGCTGCTCGCGAATGGCTCGGCTCATTTGCAGCCCTATCTCCGGCATGCGGCCTCGCACAACCTAGACGCACGCCAATGCACAGGTCTCGCGCATGGCTCCGTACAAGCCTCGCAGCTGCATACGCATTACGTCACAATTTTCTATAAAAATCTATTTTCGAGACATTTTTCTGTATAAAATTTGTTTTTAGCAAAAAAGAACTCCCCTTTTGCAAAAAAGCACTTAAAAAAAACAATCCTAATACTTAGAAATGATTCCTGCTTTTAATCAAACTATGCACCAATGGACTATAGATCTTTTAAGGGTTGAGAAGATCAATTTGGAAAGGTACAAGTTGGCTCCTCTAATTACTTTGAAAGGGGTTATGATTGATTAGGACTTCCTATGGGCATGCATCAAGTTCTAGGACCTTAAAGCTCACATACTCCGCTTTAGGGCAATCTAAATGTACCCTTTGTTCGACATGAGATCAGAATAGGCTACTTGAGATCCTTTAAAGGCTTATTCCAATTCATCGACCTCAAGCCCAGTAAATAGTGGTGGATAGACCAAAAGTGATTCTGTCATCCATTGCTGACAAGTTCTTAGATGCTAACCCTAAAGACCCTGATAGGATGAGGCTCAAGATGAGGGTTTCTGTTTACTTGTTATATTTTTATTCAAGAAGGATCCAAGCTTTGGTCATTTGAGATTCTACCCCATAGTTTGACAGATATAAGATATGAATTGCATTTGCAGTATTGTGCTTGCTGAGACTATACGAAGCTTGGATAGAGCTCATCTAGGCTTCGATGACTAGACTGTCTCACCTGTCATATTACAGGTTTGCTTCTTCTCTTTTCATCTTCCATTTTTTACTTTCATTTCTTTTTTATTTCGCCTTACTAATAGAAAGGATCTATTTCAAGTGTGGCTAAAAGACCACTTTCAAGTGGTTTTTGTTCCTGATACTCTTCCTTACAAATTACAATACTGCATGTGAAGAATACTTATCAAAAGATACTCTATTGATGAGGGGACCTCTTAGCTTATAGAGTTAGGTCTAAATGAGATTAGATGGTTTGTTTTTTGGTACAATATCACTCACTTCATCCAAATGAGCCATGGGTACAAGAGGGTCTATCTTTCTTTCATATTGTACTTATTACACTGCTTCCCGGGTTTGCGGCAAATGAGGATTGACCAAATTGTCCCCATTGAAGATGGACCCATAACTTCTTCTCCTATCTTAGCTGGAGTTACCCGAGTCATTCTTAGGGTTTAGGTTAGAGATTTCTAGATGATCTGGCCTTTACCAATCCTTCACAAGTACAAACTTCTTCAGAGTACAAATCTTAAATCATAAAGAAGGTTTGACCAATTGAGAGGCCGAGGAGAAATGCACTACTGAGCAAACTGAAAGGGTGGACTCAGGAACAAGTTGACACTGCTGCCATTGAAGAAGAGACTATTGTGATGGTTCCTAGGATGAAATAAGGAGAGGGCTCTGGTTCTAAGAAGGAAGAAGAAGAAAATGAAGAAACAAACGTATATTCCTCGCAGAAGGCGAGAAACTTAGGATAGCTTTTTGATTTTGATTGTTTTTTTTTTTTATGGTTTCTCTTTAGACTTGTATTGATTTCACTTTATTTGAGACTTTGTAATTTTGAATTATTTTTCAAACTTGAATAAGATTGACTTCTTTCTTGTGAATGACTATTGCATGGATGACTTTTTTAACCTTGAATGACTTTTATGATTTTATTGACTTATGAAGTCATACTGACTACAAACTTCCTAAAATGGCTGAAACAAAAACTTGTTACGTGATGCATGAACAAATGATATAAACAGATAAATAAAGGGGAACGGAGGGAAGGAAATGCCTGAACTCCACCCTTATATCGCCCGCACATGTTTTTCGATGGTCAAAATTTCGACGCCTAAACCTTAGGATTTTTAGTCTAATCTCGACAGTCAGCAGGGGACTTTGAGATTGTCGATAGCACTCGCATTTAGGATGATGAAACAAAACAACAGCACAACATTTCGGGTAAAAACCTAAATGGCAGTTGCTATGGTCGACTATATGTGGGTTAAGTCGGGTTTGACAGGTTTCGGGTTCCATAAGCGAGGTTTCGGCTTTTGAGGCCTTAACCTTTTTATATACTTTTCAGTACGAGACTTACAGTTGACAAACATTACCAATATTCCGACTAGTGTGTCCGAAAAATTTCAGAAGGCAGCAGCCGGTCGCACTGATTTTGGATTTTCAACCTAGCGAACCACCCTTTTTTGCCTAAGCCGTCATTTCGAGTTTTCAACTTAGTGGGATTATTTATTTACTTTTATTTTTTATATTTCTTTACTTTTTTCCTTATTTCTTTTTATTGGCAAAGAAGAATGAAACCAGAATTTGAATTTAATTAATCTTTAGACCGCACCCAATGAGGGGCACCTACGTATCTCCAACATAATAATTCATAACTTTTTAGGGAGAATCGGGTATATATAGTTCTTAAGACAATTAATGAACTATACATACTATCTCTTTAGTTGGTCCATATTACATGGATTTATAAATTCTAAAATCCAAATCAGATAGAATGATTCGTCAATCGGAAAGCACTTTCTTCAAATGTAAGGTCCAGCCCAATGATGACGGAACTTCCCATGAGGATCTGTGATAGGTGCTCGAATTTCTTTCAACACTAATTCCAACTTTCAGTCTTCAACTTTCTTGTTGAAATTCTTAGCCATCCGTCTCTGATACCCTTAAATCTGATGCAAGACCTATAACCTTTTTTCATCCAAACCCAAGAATTGATGATGATAATTGCTAATCCAATTAATCTTACTTATTTGGCTTTCTTGGATTGTTTTGGCAAACTAAACTTCTAGTTGAACGGGTAATACCACTTCCATTCAAGAAACTAAGGAATATGGCGTTAGCCTAGTAGGTATTCAAATGGATTTTTTATATCCCTATAAGGCATACGAAAACTATTCATGCCAACCCCAAAGATTCTGAATCATCTTCTACAAAATGACTTTTATCAATTTATTTGTTGCTTCTACAGCTCTATTTGTTTGTGGCATTTGGATCTTCTTCTTTTTCAATAGATCTGCAAACTCCTTCTGGAAGTGAGACTCATTATCAGTAATGATCTCAAAAGGTATCCCGTACCGACAAAGGATGGTACTAAAACAATGTGCCCCTTCTTAGCATTTAAGACGTAATAGAAGGCTACTTCTACCCACTTTGTGAAGTAATCCATTCCTACCAAAATGAATTAATGAATTTTGTCCTATGAACTTAGCAACAGAAAATTGCTATTTTCAAAGTTTTTCGTCTCGAAATTTTCTTTCCAGAAAGCTATCCCGGGCCTCAAATGGACACCATATGCGAAACTAGTTGAAATTTTAGTTTTCTCAGTTGCCCCCACTGGCTTCCATAACTCTCTTAAAAAGATTTGTAAACACTCTTCTTTTACTTCTTTTTTTTTTCTTTTTTTTAGCTCTAACTTTTGTTTAGACCGCCCTTTTCGATTTTCGATCTAGCGAGCTACCTCTTTTTGACTAAGCTACCTTTTCGAGTTTTCTGCCTAGTGGCCTCCCATTTTTGCCTAAGGTGCCCTTTTCGGGTTTTCAACTTAGCGGGAATTATTTTTCTATTTCTTTTTCATTTATTTTTTTTCTTTTCTTTAAATTGGCAAAAAAAAAATGTCATTCATAATGAACAAGATAAGATTGAACTTGAATTTGGATCGCACCCAATTAGGTTGTCTACGTATCACTAATACAATATTTCATTTAACTTCACGGAGCCTCAGGTCCACGTAGTTCTCGTCTTCATGCACAGAGATCTTTTCACTATTACTGCCCAAGGTTCTTTAATTGTATTACCCAAAGGTCTTCAATTGTGATTCTTGGATTATGCACCCAGAGTGTAACACCTCTACTTGTACTCTTACATCATAAAACATGTCATTTTTTTTATAACATATTACTATCTCTTTTTAGTCTTGTTAACACATTTCATAACATCATATAATACAATTCATACATATAGTAAAATATGTTATAAAATCTCTTTCACCTTTATCTCTAATCAACATGCCTTACTCTGCATTTATAAAACATACTCATTCATATAATTTTCATATAACAAAATATGGATATAAACATTTGTTAATCCAAAGGAAATATAAACATAGCAACGTATATTTACATGCCAAAAACATATAATTATACTTACATAACAAAACATAAACCAAAACTATATGCAACATTTACAAAATGACGTGGTAAGTGAGAGAGAGGCCTAGGCTTCAACTGTACCGACCTGAGCATAGACGAGTGAAGCGTCAGTACTTCACTCAGACTGCTGACCTGAAACAGATATTGCGATTTTGGTGAGTCGCATACTCAGCAAGTATAAACCACATTCATATAAAACCAACATATAAGGCAATTTATTCCAAACATATCAATTATCAATGAATTCAGGTCATATTCAACTATATAATCATCTCTATAACATAATATGCAAAATGACATGTCTTTATTTTCTTTAGTTTTGATTTAATGTCTAAGTGTTGTCTCGGGAATTTCACTGCAAAAGATTCTCTGACTGGATCCAGTGAACATGTAAGACCCTGAATGTCATCGATCATAGAGATCCGAAGATCATCCTTTCTCTCTAAGATTCGAAGATCACTCTGTAGCATATAGGACCAGTAGGTCTTTCTATATCATATAGGACCCGTAGGCCACTCTGTAGAAACCGTAGGTTTCTTTTGGTGAAATTTGCAAACACTGGCTACGATAATCACAACGCCTGTAATTAAGTCTTGTGGAAATGCATTTCTGTAATATACATTTCATAATATCATCTCTCATATAAACATGTGACCAAGCTTTAGTACCGGTTATAGCAGCATATAGATATTCAATATCAGATCATATAAATCAACTGGTCGGATTTCAGTACCAACTCAGGAACCACAAACAATACAATTCATATATCAGATATCTCTAGTTGACCGGGTTTCAGTACCGGTCCAAACAGTTCAATAAAGCATATTTAACAATATCACAAAGTCAACACTTCACATATAAGTAAGTGGGTTTAACACTTATCTCTCTGCAGTGAGCTCGGTTGGGCCTCGGGTTGCTTACCCCGTGCCGATCGCGAACTCGATGCTCCTATAATGTATAACATAGTAATAATGTTTAATAAATCAAATCAGGAATCCATATATGCTATGATGCATGATTTAATATTTAATTCTTTGATTTAATTAAGTTTTAAATTTAATCTGTATAATCTTCTATGAATTTAAACTCAATCTGTAAAAATTTTCACTTTAAAATCATTTGATAACATATTAAAAATAATTAAGAATCTTTATTTATCATATAATAATTATAATTAATCATAATTATAATTATTAAATCTAATATAAACTTTAAATAAACTATATCATTAATTAAAATCAATTCATAAATAAAAATCTGTAATAGAAAATTTAATCTTTAATTTTCAGGCTTAAAACGACCTTAAAATTAATTTCTAACGTCAAAAACGGATTTTGGACGTCGAAATTAAGTTGGAAGGGTCAAATATAATTTATAAAAGTCTCTGGGTCAAAAATATAAATATTTAAAAGTTCAGGGACCAATTTGAAATTAAAAATAATTGCAAAACTGCCCCTAAATGCATGCTGGAAATAAGTACAGGGGCCAAAATGCAATTTTTACCGAAAACAGGTGCTGGGCGCGCTATTTGCCTTAAAACGCATGATCTCTCGTCGTTTTGGCTGCTGGGGTTTTAATTAAAACGCAGCTAAGTCAAAATACAGAAACCGCGTGCTGTTGACGCTTGATTTTTGCACCAAAAAAAAAAAATTAACCGAGGATGATAGGAGCTCCAAGCTCGGAATTTCCAGAATTCCTACTCAGCTCAATTTTCCTTCTTTTCCAAAATATTTTCCAATATTTTAATCTTTGATGCGTTTCAAAAGATTCTCAAAGTTTCCCTTCTATTAACAAAAATATATGTTTTTCGGTGTGTTTTTATTTTTCAATTTGCAAAAGAAAAATATAACAAAATAGAAAAGAATTTAAAAAGAATGATTTGTGATTTTAATCTTAAAAATCAATTTTAAGATTAAAATGGCAAATGTTTATATCTTATTTTTTATTTCGATTTTTAATCATAGTATGCTGTATGTTTTTAATTTTAATTAATTTGAAAAATTAATTAGAAGGGTTTAATTGAGAAAATTTGGAGAAAAATAGAGAAAAGAATTAAAAGAAGTTAGGAAAATTGGGAAAAGAAAGAAAAGAAGGAAGGGCATAATTGAAGACGGGCCAGAAGTTCTGTGGGCCAAAGTCTAATTTTAGAAAATGCTGAAGATGAAAGCAGGAACGCCAGAAAGAAGACGCCAAAACGGCGGCGTTTAACATGAAAACGACGTCGTTTGGTTTAATGAAAAACAAAAAAAATAATAATAAAAGAAATCAAGATAAAACAGATTAAACAGAAGCTTTAAACGATTGAAACAGAAAGATGGGATGAAGGAAAACAGAAAGCCTTCGACAGAACCCTAACAGAGAGAAATCAAACGAGATTGAACAGAGATATAACGAAAGGGAATCGATGATTCCAGTTGAAATCGAAGGAGGAGAGAGAAGAGAGGGCGTCTGTTGACGCTCGATTTGTGCACACCCCCAAAATTATCCGAGGATAATAAGGAGCCCCAAATTCGGAATTGACCAAATTCCTTTTCGGTTCGCTCTTTCCTCTTTTCCTAAAATATTTTCCTAATATTTTTAATCCTTTTCGTGTCGCGAATGAATTTTCAAAAAATTCCCTTCTAGTTGCAAAAATATTTTTATGCTCGTTGATATATTTTATTTTTCAAATTGCAAAAATAGAAAAAAAAATAGAAAAAGAAGAAAAAAGAAAAAAAAAAGAGTTTAAATATATTTATTTGCGATTTTAATCTTAAAAATCAATTTTAAGTTCAAAATTGCAAATGTTTATATTTTATTTGTGATTTCAATTTTTAATTGAAATATGTGTTGTGTTTATAATTTTAATTAATTTGAAAAATTAATTAGAAGGATTTTAATTGAGTTAATTTGAAGAAAATTAAAGAAAAGGACTAAATTGAAGAAAATTGAAAGTTTGTAGGAAAAGAAAGGAAGAAAGGACGAAATTGAAAGAAAATGAAAATACTGCGGGCCAATTCCTAATTTCCAGGAAAATGAAGGGTTAAAGGAAGAGACGCCAGAAATGGCGTCGTTTCAACTAAAAAGAAAACAAAAAAAATAAAAAAGAGAAGAAAAGAAAGAGGATCAAGGGAGGAGCCTTTGATCGAAGGCTTCAGATAGTTTCTGCCCTAACCCAACAGACGAGATCGAGAGAGAGAACGAAAATCAAACAGGGAATCGTTGATTCCCAACCAAGTTGAAGGAGAGAGAGAGATGGTTCTGACATTGATCGAGATTGAAGGCGGCTGGAGAAGACAGAAAGCAGTCAAACGAAGACAGAATGGCTACGAGGCCTGGAAAGCACATTGAAGACAGCTGTTGCTAGAGGGATCGACGTGGCCAACCGAAGGCCACAGACGATTCCTTGGAGAGGAAGAACGAAGAGGAGGATAAAGGGAAGCATTGACAGAAGAGAAAGAGGTTGTTGGAGTTTTTAGGGTTCGAGTTTTTCTGGGGTGGAGAGAGAACCGAAACTGTAAGGATTCTTCGTTTAGGGTTTCTGATTTTAACTGATTCCATTGTTGATTTTTGGATTTCGAGGTTGGAGGATAGATTTTAGGGTTATAGAAATTAGGGATTTCTGTAACTGGGATTAGGGTTTTTCCATTCTGTAATTGGGGATTCTGTAAATTAAGAGTTAAAATACAAAATTAGATTAGGGGAATTGATTTCATTGCTGTAAAGATACAAACATTGAAAAGAATCTTCGGATTGCAATAACAGAATCGAAAAGCTTAAAGAGGTACTCTTCTGTTTTAGCTTCTGTTTTTAATTTCAATTTTATTTTACGCCTGTTTTGAATAATGCTAGTTGTTTGGGAGCCAGATTGACTGGCCGTGTGTGTTGATACCATGTTTATCTGCATGTCTGTACTGCTTATCCTTAAGGGTTTAGTGGCTGATCTCAGTAGAGAGGTTTGGTATGATTATGGTTGGAACTGTTTCTGTGCTGTTCA
>CANUEY010024425.1:0-16819 GCA_948099555.1 Croton setiger | reverse complement strand
ACTATAAATGTTTCTTATTGTCATGTCAATAATAGTATATTTTTTTTCCTCTAATACTAATAACATTAATGTTTTCTGTTGCCAAAAATTCCCTTTTCCCCCTATCAGAACACTTATACTCTAAATCTACAACATAATAATGATTAACTTCTCAAATTTCTTTACATAATCACAATTATGTTGCATTACTGCTTATCAATCATAACAATACATCACAAATTTGATTTAGCTAGAAATCAATAATTCAAAAACTCCTATAGTTTCTCATTTTTACCAATTCTCTAGGTAACCAACCAAACACAGCATAAAACTTAATTTAGCAAACTATGTTGAAAATACAAAATAAACATCAAATTTAAAAAAGAAATGAAATACCAGTAGTATCCTGTTTGTTCTTCACTCTGACATATCCTTTGATCCCTTGCTTGTCTTTCCCTAGCCCCTCTCCTTCTTCCCATCCCTACACAACAAACCATATAATTTAAAAATAATAATAATAATAATGATAATAACACAGAACACTAAATCATATGTACAGACAAACACGTACCATTTGTTTCATGAGGCGGAAAGCAGGGGATGCACGTGCGACGCCAACATAGCAGAGAGGGGCTTCAGGTGCGGCCATTTCGTCGCTTCTGTCGCTTTTTCTTCTTTGTTTTACCGCCGAGTAATTACCTTCTGGTTCTTACCGGTGATAGAACAATGAAGAGAATGAGGAAGAGAAAGCTATGAGGTCTGAGAGAGGAAAAAGAAAAACCCTAGAAGAGGAAGTGGAGGAAGCATATTGTGGTTGCCAGGGTTGTTTGTTCGGTGAGGATGCAGCTATTTAGCGGTTAGGATTTGATCTGCTTTACATAACTGACAAACAAAAGCTTGTGATTTGCGAATTATTCTCCGCATTGGCTTGAGGACGACGTCGTCTGGTGGTCAGTAGTTCCGCGCACTTTGCTTTTTGCATCGTTGACAGGAAAAATTATGCTGGGTCCCTAAATTTCGTCTTAATTTACATTTAGGTCCTTCGATTTTCAATAACAGGATTTTAGGTCTGTAAATTTGGTTTTGTTAGACTTGAAAGGTCCTTCTATTCATTATTGTCATATTTTGCTGTTTGTCACTGTTGGATTGATGATTTTGCCCTTCTTTTAAAACATAGGCAAAAGGTCAGTAAATCAAACAAAGAAACCAAGGGTTTTCATGCTCTTAATGCAATGAAATTTTAAGGATTTTCTTTTAAAGCTCCATTATCAAAATCAATCTCTTGATAGAACCAAAGTAATTATTCTAGTCTTGCGAATGAGATTGAGTCCTTAGAGACAAACTATACGGGGGCTTATGTAGGGACAGATCTAGCACTAGGGCAAGGTGGTCGGACGCTTAGGTGTAGCTCTGAAATTTTTAAGTTTAAGTGTTAGATGTTATAGAGCCTTATATATTAACTTTAAAATAAAACAAAAATATGTAGGACAAAAAACAAAGTGAAAAAAATATGTAAAACAAAGTGAATAGTGGAACAAATGGTGAAATCGTAGAAACATATTAAGACAAAATTCAAAGACCTCATCGTAATTATGTCAAGAAATTAACAATATTTATTTACTATTTTCAAACTTTGTTTATCATCCATGATACCCAAAATTTTCATGTTGGTGCATTCAGATGTAGGAAACTTAATTTATCTCAAATAAGTACTCAAACCATAATTTGGGAACCAAAATGTATATTAATTTAATCGGGGCTAAATTGTAATGTGACATTCACTCTATCCATTAATATGATATATAATTATTGCTTAAAATGTCAAATATAGATTCATAGTTACACATTGGATCCATAATAAAAATTTACTCTTGCTTTATTATTAGCGGGATGTGTATAAAACTCAAATCCAACTTATCTGGTATGCTATGGGTTAGGTTAGCATTCAGGCACGAACCATATTAAAATAGCAAACAATTTTTTGGTTTTGCCTGATCCAACCAATGCAAAATAGCAAATTTGACCCAGCTCGATTCCAACATAGCAAATTTGACTCCAGTTCAATTCCAACTCGTTTCAAAAATCGAATTTGGTTCGAGTCGAATTGCTCCAAAAAAATTAGGTTGTTGGTTAATAAGTTTGGGTCAAATTCTTTTATTTTTTTGTCATCACAAGTTTGGGTCAAATTACACACTCTTGGTTGTTGAAATAACGAAGAGAGGATGTAAAGTTGGAGTGGGCTCTAAAGTCACTTTAGCTAAGGGGTATGATTAATCCGCTGCCGCAATGGTAGACAAAGCACGTTCATGTGTACTAATATAGTGTAGTGTCAACAAATTGCATACATATAATTTTTAAGTTAGGTAAGTGAGTAGTTTAGTTTCTCCACAATTCTATCTTTTTATTTTGTACATTCGACTCTTCATAACTAATTTGGTCGAACTTTATCTACTTACTAATCCTATCAAATAGATGTTAATTTCAATTATAAACATTATTATCACTTCTATATTCTTATAATGCTTATTTCAGCTAAATTTTTTTAATATATTGTTTTTCTTAAAAAAAATTATGTATATATAGCTATAGAACAGTGAGTAAAATAGTTTTTTATAGATCACCACTAAATTTATAAAAATAAATATTACTTAGAAATACAAAAATATTTAAGTAAATCCCTGAATTTACCAATAGAATTCACCTAAAACAGTGGTTTAGCATTATTATTATCCATCTATCTACATATAGAAACCGAAGTTGTCTTGCAAAAACATGGTTCTAGAATTGGGTCAGTCGTTTTGCGATTTCCATCCGTAGAAACTCGAATCCTTCTCTCCTAGTCCTCATCTCTTTTTCATCCAGCGAAACCCCGCATTCTATGGGGTCTATGCACGGTGACTGGCCTTCTTTTGATCCGCAGAATTTTAGCCAACTTAGACCTACCGATCCTTCCAATCCTTCGGTAAGTTCTTTACAACCCAATCCAACAATTTACTCTTTTTTTTTTTAATTTCTTTTTGGGTACCCTTTTCTTTAATCTCTTAAATGCTATTACTATCTAATGTTTTTATTTTTTGTCAGATGAATCCTGAAACTAATATTGTAGTACTAATCCTAAGAGCCGAGAAAAGAAATTTTGATTTTTTTTAATAAATTTTCGGATTTGCTTTCTGGATGTTGTAAATTGTTCTTAATGATGCTTGCCTAGGCAATCGTTTGTTGTTTCTTAGTATACGGTTTCGTCATGAGATGGGTTATAAATTGTGATGATAATACTAATTATCCTGTTACTGTTGATTACATATTAAGTTGTTTAAAATTATCATGATATTATTGTTCTTTGTGCAATTATGATGTGGCTATACCTAGAGTGGATTACAGTTGGAAATTAATGGATATTAATTGAAATGTAAATAGCCTAAAATTATAGATTGCAGGAATAATGTTGGGAGGAGTCATTTTGTTTACATTTGTCAGGTTTGAAAAGAAATTGTTATTAAGCTAAACTTGTAATTGAATGAGAATCTAATTGTTGCGATATATGATAGAGAAGAATTTGGTTCAGTTAGTTCGTTATTGTAAAAGGAGTTTTACATCTAAATTCTGAACTTAGAATTGGTCCTGTTAAGTTTCCTATTGCTATAATGATTATGTCAATTGTCACATACATATGAAATTCCTCTGGCAGTGATGAGGAGCTACAAAAAGAATGATAATCAACCTTAGTATTAAATTTGAAATTATGAAGCATTCTATTTCAAAGGTTTTGAAGAAGTTTTTATTGATTGAACAGCAAAATTAGTATTTAATAATTATTTCTATGCTTCCTTCAGCCTATTTCTTCTTCTGCTGCCTGGTATTTTTTATTCTATTTCCCCATATTGTTCATTGGTACGTACTCAGTTCTGCATTTTTCTTTGATGTGTACTTACTATACATAAGAAATGTTTACTGACCGACGTATGAAACATAAGTTCTACCCTTAACTTATTACATGACTGTCGTTTATGGAATGTGATTGAATGCTTGATGCACATTGCAGATGTTTGAAATTATAGGAAAGGTGTAATGCAAAATTTATTGGAAGAAAACAGAGAACGATGAGACAATAAACTGATATAAGGGAGAAAAAAGAAAAGAAGAAAAGAAATGATTATTACAATGTTGCCTCAATTTCTGCTCAGTATTTAACGTTAACTTAGCTTCAATTAGCACTAGATTTTAGAGTCAATTGGAAATGCAATCTGTTCAGACTTCAGATTTTATGTGATACATCATTTCATACTTTTTTTTATGTCTGGAATTTTCTGATTAAGCTTATTTTAGCTTTTATGATATGATCTTCCATAAAAAAGCTCCATGGTGAAGCTGTTTTGCTATTGGCACTGTTCAAATTATACAAATTTTGAATTCAATATGGTTTGTCATATTTTGGACTGAACATATTTTACCAACATTCTTGATTGTAAGTGTTTCTCCATTTATCAGCTTTCAAGCAAATGAAATTCTTCTGCTCAACTGCTTGACTATTATCTTTTTTTTTTTAATGACATTTATCTACATCTTTGTTTAGAATCACATTTATTCTTCATGTTTTCTGTAGAAATTGACTCCTGCTACTTATCATCCTACTCATGGCCGGACTCTTCCACCGCCAAATCAAGGTAAGTAACAGAACTTTGCAGTTTTCATCTCCAGGATTCTTTATAGATATTGAAATAAGGAAAGTTTGGCATATGAATGGCCATTGGTAAGTTGAATTATATTAAAATGATAGGATTAACGCTGACAATTTATTTCTTGCATCTTATTAAATTGATAGCATACAACCTTGTTCTGTACGGCAGTGTCTTTTATCTGAATTATTATATGACTACTCTAGCATCAAACATGTCTGTCTCATTCATAATTCAAAATACTGTTCCTCCTCGCCTTTTCAGGCTTATATAAGAACAAAATTATTCTGAAGGTTGTGCAAATCTGGTACCGAAAAAATTGTGAAAGCTAATGCCTCCTTGGGCTGCAACCATAGTAGTGGTCTAAAATATATTATTAGGATAAATTTATTGCAATAAGATAACCTAAGCTTGTCAAATTTGTAACTTATGCCTCAAAAAAAAAAAAAAAAAAAAGAATTTCAATGTTAAGCTCAAATTAGATTCAAAAATATGAAATCGAGCTTTCTGATTATTGACTTTGCTTGCAATTGCAACCCTAGGTCAGTTTGTGTTGTAGCATCAAGTTTACAAGATAAGGAATTTGCATGAAGCTACTTTGCCTGTGTATGCATTTGCAAACATATATTAGACATGAATACCAATTGGATTCATAGACATTTCATACTGGATAAGGCCATTGGGTTTTCTGTATTCTGTTTGTCTTTAGTGTCCATGTGTTTGCCACCTTTGATTGGACACTGGTATGTTATTGGTTGTCGTTTATTGGATATTGTAGGAACATAATGAAAAAACTTGGTGGTCTGGATTTCATAGCCTTATGAAAGTTTGATGAACTGGACTCAAATTTTGTCTAAAGACGATTTTCTCATTTTTGTCCTTTGTCTGAAATCATCTTTGCAGTGATATGCACTGAAGCCAAAAATATTCTTCTGAGAAACTTCTACGATCGAGCTGAAGAGAGGGTTGGTAATTAATTTGTTTCATATTATCATCCACATGCAGCTGTTTTATCTGATGCTACACAAACTTCCGTTATCTTCTTATTTGCATTTTCTTTGCAGTTGAGACCGAAGCGAGCTGCTTCTGAAAATCTAATACCAGAACATGGTTGCAAGCAACCTAGGGCCTCATGCTAAGCTTGGTACGCAAGTCGAACCCGCTGGTTGCCATTGTAAATACGAGTTATGCCATGAAAAATTAGGAGTTTGCAAAATGGACTTGCTCATTTCTTTAGATCTTTGGATTAAAGCCATACATGTAGATTTGTGTGCAGAAATCGAGTTTTACAGTTCAATGATCAAATAACTGAGTGAGATGATTAGCTAAAGTTAGTTTGCCTTGTCTTTTTTGCCTATTCTCTTTTGTTCCATGGGTATTTCAAGTCTAATTTCCATATTGTTGTTTCTGCAATTATTATATTACAGCTTACCGAACATTACCTTAATACGTAAAAAGGAGATTGTTGAGACAGAGATGGCAATTCCAAGTCTAATCTTTTTTCACTATGACCCTTCAATTTTTTGGGTTTAAGACTTTAAATTGAGTGGAATGTGCTTGGATTTCAATTTGTAAAGATAATTAGGATCATTTTCCAAGCCAAGAACTACATTTAAAGCATATATTATAGTTTTTCATTTTCATTATGTATATAACGTGGGTTTCATTTTTCCAATGTCGGTCCAAGTCAAAGATGGTGGATGCTATTTAACTCTCGAGTCAATAAAGAAACTTCATACTCATAATATACCAAATTAGTGTCTTTATATACCAAAGTGAATACAACAACTCTTTGAGAAAAGGGCAAAAATGAAATTATTTTTATAAACATTTGAACAAATGTTTAAAAATAAATAATTTTTTTTTTTACTATTAACAAAGGAAATATTTTTTTATATAAGTAGCTGTCTTTTTTTGACACTTCTAAAATCTACTTTGATTTTGTCCTATACAAATTAGGATATTCCATGTCAATATTAATATTAAAATATATTCTAAATTTCCAATACAATATTAAATGCTAATAATATAAATAACATATTACAAACTGATCTGTTATGTATTTGTATGTTGTTGACCATGTGGTTTCTTTAGCAGCCAAATCTTTCATTTTATGAGATTAGCTGTCTTAATTTGATCATTTTTCTTATTTTACTCATTTTATCCAAATGACCAGACTAATAAGAGAACTAAGAGACAATTTTTAAAGTAGAAATATAAATTGGATTTTTGGGCAAAACCAATTCCTAATGAGAAATCAAATCGAACCAACCCAATTCAGAAATTTGAATTGGTAGCCGATTTGCTTGGATTAAATTGTTTTTTCGATTTTCTTTTTCCGAATCAAAGTGATACCTATGAAGGTTTCGATTTCGATACCAAGTTTGAATAAAAAATCAAATTGAATTGGAACAACTGGTTAGTAATACATATTCAAAATTTTTGGTTTTTGAACCAATTCGATCTGAACCCAAATCCGATTCAAAGTAAAATCGGGTTTTCAGATTCAGTCAATCTGAACCTGTCATTTGCACGCCCCTAAATTGAATATCAAGCAATTCTTTCTTGTACCCCATGCTTGGCAGGGTTGTACCTTATTTACAACCCCACTTTTTTAACTAGACAAAAAGGCTAACCATCTTTCTTCATTACCACAATTTTAAGCATAAATATACAGTAAGCCAAAACACAAGACAAGTTGAGGAAATTTTTTTTGTAAACAACAGAGAGCTTTCTCTGCTAATTAGCTCAGCGGCCATGGCCACTCGCTTGTACACCTCTTATTCTCCAATCACCACCAACACCCTCTCTTCTACTACTAACAACAACAGCAATAAGATTATTTCTCTTCCTTTACAGTCTAGAAGACATGGTCAATCAATAGCTTCCCCTCTTTCTATGAAAAAAACTGCGTCGTTTTCTGTATCGACTGTTGCAGGAGGAAGCACTGCTGTGAAAGTTGATGAACCTGTAACTTCTAGTAAAGGACCAAAGTCTTTGCCTTTTAGAGTGGGTCATGGGTTCGATCTCCATCGGCTTGAACCTGGGTACCCTTTGATTATTGGTGGGATTGATATTCCTCATGATAGAGGCTGTGAGGCTCATTCTGATGGTAATTTTGGCTGTTTTAATGGGTTTGTTTTCATTTTGTAATCAATTGATTTTTCCCCATTTCAGTTTGGGAACTTTTAATGTATGAGTTTGAAATATTATTTTTTTGTTTAAGTTCAAAAGGTCAAAACTTTGTTTAATTTATTTAAAGTTGGAGTTTATTTTGTTTGCAGGAGATGTGTTATTGCACTGTGTTGTGGATGCAATATTGGGTGCACTGGGGTTGCCTGATATTGGACAGATATTCCCTGATAATGATCCTAAGTGGAAAGGAGCACCTTCTTCAGTTTTTATCCAAGAAGCTGTGAGATTTCTTTTTCTTGTGTTCTAATTGTTTTCAATTGGTTTTCAAGTTTTAAGCATACTTGATTTCAATATTTGAGTCTGGATTCAGCTATTTGAATTGTTAATAGTATCCCTAACAACTGAATGATAATCTGTATCTATGAATTTAAGGAAACGGTTAGTATCAAGGAAAAGATTAGTTTTAATTGGTATGTGATTCTCGTATAATGTAAGAAACATAGAATTCAAAAACAGCATATTGTGGATTCAAGATTGAGTTACTGTCTGATGTTCAGATGGTTGACTTCCCGTTTGTTCTCTGGCTACCAAATCTCTTTGAATGGAATTGGTGTTGAGAGTATTTACTGCAATGAAGCAAGTCATACTTTGCTTTATATTATAAATCTGTAAAAGCATGTGGATTTCAGAATTCAGATTGATGTTGATGAATGAACTTGGGCTTATAAAATATTTAGTGATCTATGGTCTAAATACTGGAACTTAGGCAAATAAATCGAAGAGGATTTGTTACCAGAGAATGATTTAGCCTAGTTTTGCTATCTGTTCTCATCAAAGAAGCTTTAGTTTCTCTTAGTTTTTTTTTTTTTTTTTTTGCCATTTTAGTTTCTCTTAGTTACTGCAGTTATGATTATCCAATACTTCTTAATGGGTTCTCATTTGGTTCTCTCTTGGCTCGCATATGTCTCATTTTGATGCCATTTCAATTGAGGAAATTAGAAATGCAGGGTTAGGAGTACAGCTTTAGTTAAATTACCTCAAGAAGGTCAAAATGCTTTTGTATATTAGTTATCCAAACATACATTACGATGGATTCAGGTATGATTCAAATATTGCAATGACATCCAAAACTCAATACTATATCTATATTGTAAATATTTCGGCCACATTCAACTCTAAGTGCTTTGAGCTTTGTCAAATTATTCACCTCTCAGAAGCCAATATTTGCTGCTTGATTTTTTTTTTTCTGGATATTTATTCTTCCCACACATGGAATTAAGCTTGCAAAACATTTGAAGATCATTGGGTTTATAATTATTTCTCATAGAAGGAACGAGATAACAAATAAACAATATTTTATAGTTGAATACTACTTCTTAGGCATCAATATCATTTGCAATATGCTTAATTTCAGGTGAGACTCATGCATGAGGCAGGCTATGACATTGGAAATTTGGATGCCACCTTGATTCTTCAAAGACCAAAACTGAGTCCACACAAGGAAGCTATCAGAGATAACTTATGTAAACTACTTGGAGCAGATCCTTCTGTTATAAATCTGAAAGCTAAAACTCACGAGAAAGTCGATAGCTTAGGCGAGAACAGAAGTATTGCAGCTCATACAGTTGTTCTTCTTATGAAGAAGTAGATGTAATAATCTTCAAGAACTCGAATGGTTGATTCGAATAATGTACTCATTATACTCCATTAGCAGCTCTGTTTTTTAAGTTTTTATAGATGAACTCTTTGATTTATACTGGAGTAATTTCACAATTTTCCTCTAGTAATGGAAGTTGAATGGAAAGTTAATTTTCTTTTCTTTTTGTATTGTTAATGGAAAGTTAATCTTTGTTCGAGCTAATTAGGTCTCTTTAGAGAGACAAAGTTCTGACTCCAAATTTTCAAAAGTTGCATAAACTCTCGACCTCAGTTAAGTCCGCGGACTTGAGTTTCAGAATAGTGGAGAGCTCTCACGTGCGTATGTTGATCACATCACTATTTTGATTTGTACAAAAAAGGAGTAAAAGTTTCCGTTTGGATTTTGATACTATTGGGCTGTTAACAGTTTGAGAAGTTAATAAGAGCCTGCTACCCTATCTTCATATTCACTCATACATAGCCCATTTCTTCATCTTTTTGGATATATATGTATATGGATATGGCCACCAAAAACAAATAGTAAAAAAAAAGGAATAAATACGACAAAATAATGGAAACAACGATCATTTAGAGTTTTTAAGGCCATTACATTGAAAATAACAACAAAAAGTACTTTTTTTTCCTACAAGTTGTTTACAAAGGGTATATGTTGAGTTTACAACAATTTTTCAGTGAGCAAGTAGTCGTTTCCAGGTGAGCTTCTAAACTTACTGCTATCACGTTTTTGGCCATTTTCAAACATAAAAACACTAGAATACTTATCTACAACTAATCAACAACATTTTTTTTTAGAATCGACTAATCCACAACATCTAACTCTAAGTTTTAGGTCATATTCTTATCGGAATCGACCTCTAAAAATGGAGTCAATTTCTGTTGAATTTCAATTTGCCTTTCGTCGTTTTGCAATCAATTTTTCATAGGAAGCTTGACAGAATTACAAGAATCTGACATGATACCTTTAGAAAATTGTCAAAAACACAATGACTACCGTGTGATTCAGATAAGAAACCATCGAGAAACCTATATTTTTCATTTTCCAGTGAAATTTTCAGTGTTTTTTGGATGCATTTTTCACTTGCTTTTGGTCGTCCAACGTCGACAATGATGTACCATAAAACTCACCGGCACATGGACTGTAGATCGGTACCCATCATTCGTCGGTCGGTTGCAAGTGGTGGAGAGGTGCTGTGGAGGAAGGCGGCTATTAGGGTTTGATGAATGGTTGCAGAGAATCGCATGTCTTTCCCATTTGAATTTTCATTTTTTTAAATAAAATTACTTTAGTCGTTTTTTATTTTTACATTTGTTTAGTGTTGTTTTGTCGAATTGAGGAGAATATTTGGCTGATTATGAAACAACCCCTTTTCTTTTTAGGAAAATATCTCTATCATTATGCCCGAGGTGGCCACGGGTTGGGCCGGATTACGGTTTGAGAGTGGGCTAAACCGTAATCGGCCAGTTAGACCGTCAGGCCGGTTAACTCGCGGTTCGGGGACGGTTAACTGGCGGTTCGAGAACGGTTCACGATTTATAACGGTTACGGTTTAAAATCTCGTTAAACTTGAACCGGACCGTCGACCGAACGATTTCGGTTTTAATTCGGGGCAGGCCGAGCCGGTTTTTCCACGGGCCGAGCTAGGCGGGCCCAGCGGACCACCCCGGCCCATGCCACATTTATGCCCAAGTCTGGATTGGGTCAAACTCGACTCGACCCCAAAATTCCAACAACCCAAAAACTTGAGGTATAGCAACCGGATCCCAATTTTGCCTCGAGTTGATCGATTTTGAGTTCTAAGAGTTGATTTGATGAAATTGATTGGATAAAGATTGGGTTGGATCATATCCAAAAATTTAGAAATGGTGGTTGAACCGAATTAGAGGACAGAACAACTGTATATTCCATTTTTTCCTATAATTTTCTTTTCATTCTACCCTAAAAATTTAATAACTCACATCTAATCAATAAAAATAATGGACCCAAATTATACTAAAAATTTCCAATACAAGACAAAAGAATTTAAACTAAAAGGAAACCATATCGAATTTTAGGAGATTAATTTTATGAATATTAATAAAATATATTGGAGTATTATATTTATATGTTTATGAATATATACCCTTCTTGACATTCAGAGCCATTTTTGAATAAGCATGTAATTAGTGCATAAGATTCAAATTGCACATTCTTATTGTGATACCCATTTATTACTCTAAATTATTATTCTTTTGACTATAAACTTTTGCCAATACATTTGACTTTTTCTATTTCACTAAAACCTTAATTATTGTTGACTTTTTCTTCTTAACTAAGGTCGGTTTGGTCATAGAATAAGAAAATAACCAAACATATTTATGTTTTATAATATTAATAACACATTCTTCTTGTGATATTAATTCATTTACCACTTTAAATCATATTTTTTCTATATTTTGTTAGTACATTTTCATAAGAAAACTATAATATATATTTGAAAAAAAATATGTTTTTTTTTTTTTTTTTGCCATGTAAGAAAATTGAAGTCTTAAATTTGACTCGCCAAGCTTTTGCCCCTTAATATGTGTTTCTAATTTTGATTTTTCTAGAAAGTTAGTAAGTAATAAGACATTCGTATAATTAATGAATATATATATTAACATTGAATGATAAGTAAAAAATTAAAATTAAAATTACATAAGAAATTAGGAATTTTTTTAATAAGATGTCAATTCTTTTTGAGTCTCATTCGACTTTTTTCGATGTGGGATTTTTTTTTCAAAGTAATTAGATGTTAAAATATTTTTTTAATATAAATGATTACACTAATTGATGGATAATATGTAAGTTAAACAATAATTATTTTTTTTTATCATATTGTGTTAGAATTTGAATCTTGATTTATTGCTGAAAGGAAAAGGAATTTGAATCTTGATTTCAAAGTAGTGTAAAAGAATTTACTTTAAAAAAATGAATATTAATCTTTGTTGCTTAATGAAAGATTAGTTTCTTCAATTATTATTAAATAATTAATTTACTAATTAAAATCATAAATACTTGGAGTGTATGTGTATGTATTATTATTATTATTATAAATTAATTGATTCTAACTTCCAATTTTGTATTTTTATGGTGATTTTGACAAAACAAAACAAAGAAGACCAAAAAAATGTGGAAGATTAACAAACAAAATGGTCCAAATTGGTCGCTCTGAAGGCTTTCAACCATTTACTAGCCTAAATAAGACCAAGAATATTTGCATAATCCATACCCAAATTTAAATTTTGGTGTGACATTTTTATGCCTCCATAAAAAAATAATTCAAAAAGCTAATTTGATTATCAAAATCCAACACGCAACAGACCCAATTATGCCCTATCTATTACCTATAAATTTTTTTGGAGCTAAGCAGTTTTTGTTAATTAACCAATAATATTTAAATTTCAATAATATAATTTTTTTTTCATTTTTATTATTGCAACTCAAATAAATAAATAAATGAATTTTCTTTAAAAAAAAAAAAAAAAGACAACTAAAGTTTTGAAGTCAAATATTTATGTTCTTGTCTTTGATAGTTGAGCTTTGTGAGAAGACTTAGAGTAATTATTGAGCATTTATAAAATGGGTCCAAAGAGTTGAACTTGAATATTTCTAGACGTGGACTGGACTCCATTTTAGTTTCAGTCTCCAGTTACTTATTTATCTTCCTCTATATAATAATTCTCTCAAAGTCCATCCAAGACTTTAATTTATTTTACTCACATATTTTAATTTAATTTGTATTTCAAAACAAATAATGGAGCCAGATTTTATAATTTCTGAGATTAAATTAAATTTATTCTAGAATTCGAAAAAATTACTCCTCTTCTGCATAAATTGAGTTGAATTAGTTGAGTTGATTGAATTTTCGGGTTGTGTATGGTTTTTGAGAGATTGAACCAATTTAATTTTGATTTCTAATAAAGATTAGTCTGAAACTAATTTATTTTAAAACTGGTAATCATATTCTATAGTAAAGTTGAACTGCTGAAAAATTTGCTATTAGGCCGCCATGGGCCGATCGGACCACGGTTCAAGGAGGTGGAACTGGAACTAGTCCGCCGAACCGCCGGGCCTGTGAACCGGCGGTTCGCGATTAACTGCCGGTTCGGTGGCGGCCCGGTTAACCGACGGTTTGGGAGACGGAACCAGCGGTTCAAGTCCGGTTAATCGACGGTTCAAGGCCGGTTCACAGTTCCTCAAGATTACGGTTCCAAAATTTCTTGAACCTGAACCGGCCCATCCTCCGGCCGTTTCAGGTTACAGTTCCGGCGGTTACGGTTTTTCGACAGGCCGGGCCAATTCAACAACGGGCCATGGCCACATCTAAGGCGGCTACAATAGTATTAAGTTTTTTGGATTATATGTTGCCTGTAGTATTGAAATTTGAATTTTGATTGTATTTAGTGAAAATTGAATTATTTTATTTAGTAGAATATTTTTTTTTTTGAATTATAGTAAAATTAATGCATATGTGTCCTTTAAATTAAAAAGTTTAATATTTGACTTTAAAAATATCCTTAACTTGACAACAAAATTGGAAATAAAAAAAAAATAAAATAAAAGTTGAGAACCGAATTAGCGCTAGACTTAAAAATCAATTCAAAAAGTATAATAAGTATTTGGTATTGTGATGTTTAATAAATTTTTATTTTATAAATAATAATTCTATAAAATGAAATTAAAGATTTTGTTAATTATAAATGCTCCGACAGAAAAAAAAAAAAAAAAAGCTACAACCCGTGTGAGCCCTAAATATACAAAATCAAAATTTAGGAAGTATCAATGTATTTGTGTGACAACTACATTATTTAATTTAAAAATACTTTATACAAGAAAAATAAATATTGATTATTATGATGATTGGATTTTGAAATTAAAAGAATCAAATAATTATCAGAATCTTCAAATATTTTTAAAATATAAAAAATGAAAAAATGGTTCACAGCTATTGAGTACTAAAAATAGTACAAACAGAGGGCCTGGAATCTGATTATCTTACGTCATCATACTTTTATTTGTCTTTTGTACATGCTACGTTACATTGTATTTTGAGTCGGTCACCTAAATATATAAATAAATAAATAAATCAAATTACAATTAGTCCCTCAAATTTATCTATAATTTATTATAATATCTTTTCTTTAATGGATATCGAGATTGTTGAAATTCAATTAGAAATTGAATAAAAATAATTATATTTAGAGAATAAAACAAAATCCCTTTTTATACTTAGTAATTTCGTAGGGTTTTAATTTATTCTACTTGGAAATAAAAAATAGAATATACTTAAAATGGATTATATAATTATAACCAAATATTTTTTGGTCGGCAGTGTAAAAGTATGATAGTTATAAAAGATATTAAGGAATTGTGAGGGTAAGAAGGCACGTTATACAGCAAAAGCATGAGGTTCAATTCACTTGGTACTTAGCAAAATTAAATAAAACATGCTTAAATAAAGTTTTCGACTTAATACCAAACACCCCAAAGGATTTCCTTCTTTAATTTGGTACTTATTCCTTTCTAATTTTGAGATATATGATAGCTAGGTTCTGTTCAATCTTTAATAATAATTATTGTCTATTATGAAAAAAAAAATAATAAGTTTAAAATTCCACCGTCCATTCTTTTATATCTCATTATATATATATATAATAATAATAATTATTATCTGTAAATGTTATATGTTATAAGTAATAAATGTGGCCGCTGTTTTAAATTATATATAAAAATTATTTATTAAATAATAAAATATGATTTGTTTAATAAATGATATATATATAAGTATAGGGTTCTCATATATATAGTGTTTTATGATTAGACTTCGAACTTTAGCGAATTGAGTTTTGATTTGTTAACTTGTGAATATATTATCTTATACTGTTGGAGATGATGTATTGAAAACTTGTTACCCCTTTTATAAAAAATTAGCTATTTTAATGTTTCTTAAAAAATATCACTTCTAAATCATATGATATTATAAACAACTCTAAAGATTATTATGCGAAATAATAAATATAACATTTGACTTAGGGTGAGTATTTTGATATCTTTTACTATACTGAATTACCGATTAGTGAATATGGAATTTTAAAAATGATAAAAAAATTCGATAATTATTATCGAATTATTTCGATAAAAAATTTCAGTATGTATTCGATATTCAGTAAAAATGTTGACTCTTAATTTGAGCTTGTTGGATATAAATGTATTTTGGTATTTTTATAATCATATATTTTTTTACCATATTAAAATATCCTAAATAAAAATTTCATTAAACAACATCATAATAAAATAAGTTTATATTATAAAAAAAAATAGTTAAATAAAATAGTAATATCACTATAACTAAAAATGTAGAAATTAATACATAGATAAGTATGGAGTTTTGAAGCATCCACCACCAACAACCATTACATCATTTTTAAAAGCAATAAACTTATTTGAATCGATGTTTGAACAATAATATCTGCATAATAAGAGATTAATGTGTTGTCTTTCATTTTCAAAGTATAATATTCTATTAATATTTTAAGGATATAAATAAAAAATTATAATCTCAATTTATTATAATCTATAAATAAAATATTTATTATGGAAAAAAAAATTAAAAACAGTTATTATAAATTATAATGATTGAGCTATTATACTATTTACTATTTAACGGGTACCTATATAAGATGGTACTTTTGGCTATATATAAAAGAGGTACACATTAAAAAAAATAAGATGGTACTTGAAACTCATTATGCTCAATATTATTATTTTGGTCTCGCATTAATTGAAAATGATAATATACTGTCTTTAGCATTATAGCATTAGAGTAGGAGAATACTCTAATCCTTACGTAAATCACAACATGCATATCATAACAATCTTGCTTGACTTTTAAACAAAATTAATTTATTTCATATAATCAAAACAAAAAAACCTAAATTTTTATATAATTATAAAACAAACCACAAATTCAATAACAATTTAATTTTCAATGCCATCCACAGAGGCTACCTTATCATAAAATAAATGGAAAAAAAAAATAAAATTTTCTGTTAATATACCGAATAATTAGTTCACTAACTTGTAGGGCAGTACGGGTACCCTTAAACTTACACACGCAAGGGAAAAGAATTCCTAAAATAGAGAAACTGGTAGAAAAATGAAGGACCAAATAAGGAAATTGTAAAATGAAATAGGACTAATTTTGGGACACCTCAGTCCTAAAGTATTTATAGCTAAAACCTGATTGTAGGTCACATTGAATGAATGCTGAAACTACACATAACTGTGACCCCTTTGACGCGTTGACACTCTCTGCATTAAAACTGTGGGGTTCTAAATTTCAATTATAATA
>CANUEY010024340.1:0-15585 GCA_948099555.1 Croton setiger | reverse complement strand
CTCAACTTCATCCTCATTCTTTCCAATTTTGTCCTTTCTTCATTATTTTCTCAAATTCCTCCCCTTTTATTAAATTTAAAACTTTCCTAGACTTAAAATTAAACCTAATGCCAAACTTAATATTTTCTTTATAATATTTTTTTGGTGTTTTCAATTTAAAAATAAAAATAAAAAATAAGAAGTAAAAATAAAAATAAAACCAAACAAAAATTAGAACTTGACGAAATGATAATGAAACTGAAATTATGATCGAAATTAAGGTTTTCTTTCTTTTTTTTTTTACCTTTTTAGAAATTCAAAAATTGGAAATTAAAATAAAATACCCAATTATATGGAGGGAAAAGGAATTTTTGAGAAGGTTTTCTTTGGGACTGAAAACATTAAACACATTTTAAAACAGAAAAGGACCGAGCTGCTTTGGAGTTCTGGAGATTTCTTCGAGCCTGGACGTTATCATCATTGGTACTTTTTGGGGCAAAAATTAAGCGTCAACACTCACTATTGCTCCAATCACCTAAATCATCACTAATATCAGGAGGAAAAAGGATGGAAAGAATCCAAATTCACTGTTCTCACCACATGCTCAACATTGACTTCTGGTTTCGATTCAGTACTGTCACTTTAACTTGCTGACTTATCTTCTTCAACTATTGTAGGTCATTTTCCCTTTCTCAAATTATAACTGCGGGAAAACAATATAACAACTTTAACAGTCTTCTATTGGCAATTTTAATACCACCAGCCTTGGTAGCCTTGGCATTAGATGTTTTGGCAAGACTGATTTTCCCTGGTCTACCCTTTTTCCCTTTGAGTTTTATCTTTTTTTTAGCCCATTGACCAGAAACAATGTCGTATTTAGATCATTTGTGAATATGAATTTTCACAAATTTGATCCTGAAATATTATAGCTAGAGGACCAGTTTGGCTGATTTTCCTCCTCTTTTGGGATGCACATGTGACCCACTTCTCTCCCTACCTTGCATGTGCTGCCCACTAACTACAGCAGCAGCGTAGTCATCCCATCTCCAAGCCCAACATTATCTTCAATCCTTTTTGCAATCCCTCCTACAACCCCTACCTCAGCCTCATCAGCTAGCTTATGTGCTTAATTGCTATTAAAATTCAAATGGTTCTCTTATCTCTCAAATCGTTAGTTGCAAGGCAACTTTAAACTCAGATTCAACTAGTAGTAAGCTTATTTCAAAAAAAAAAGTATGATAAAGCTCAACACTGTTAAATCTAGACCTCTAGGTTTTAGATATATACATATAAAAGCATAACAATGTGAAATTAGTTTAAAGTGATATCACCAGTCATTACCAAACGGAGGAGACAAGCCTTTGATTTCATCTGCATTCAATCAAGGAACGAGTTCCATCAACAGGCGGTCATTTATCCATCTCCGAGATCTTCTGTTGCTAACCTGAAATAAATGGAGAAAAAATATAATATACCCAAAGTTCTCTAAGCTTTTAGAAGAACAACTATAAAAGATGGAAAATCACTTTGCCAACCAAGCTCTCAAGGAACTCAATCTTCTTCTCAATTGACAGACCTCTGGATTTTGTTGTTTCAGCTGGAAAATAATTAAATGACAAAGTAAAAAACTTAGGTTAAACATTTTAAATGTTAAATCAGAACAGGTGATAAAGAAGCAAAATTGTTGGATAGGAAAAAGAAAATAGAATAATTATCGAAATTAACTCAGAATGGGATATGGGTATGCCAATTACTAAGATAAATCAGCAAATTATAGTCAAATCAAATCAAGCCCCATAAATTAAAGTTGAAAATTTAAAATTAATTGTAATCAATTCATCAAAGATTGAAACTTTACATTAATATAATGAGCAAGAACATATATAAACACAAGCAAGATGCGAACATAAAGATTATAGAAAGAGAGGAAAAAGAAATACCTTTTCCATTATCGAGAAGAGGAGATGAAAGAAGACCTTCTTCTAAGCTGCAAAACCTCAGAAGTCACCATGCCTGATGGATTAAACAATTAATGTGTATTCTTCTTAGTTGATTTTGGAGTTAGAGGAGAGAAAGCAGGAAATGAGATAGAGATGGGAAGTTTGAGTAGCTAAAAGGAGGAAGAAGAGATGAAGGATGGAAAAAATACGTCACGATTGATGATACCAACCGATCAAATGACGTCATTTGACCTTTAGAAATACAAAACATAAAAACCAGAAACCAGAAACAGAAGGGGGAAGAGAAGAGGGAACACTGCTGCTCTGCAACACCACAAGGGAACGCCATCGGCCTGGGGGCACCATCTTTCGTCCTCCAAGGGGTTAAATTCCAAATCATCTGTCCTTTCTTCCTTTTTGTATGAAGGAAAATAAGCTAAGTGTCGGTCGCCGATCGGGCACGTGCCCTACCCCCCTTCTTTTTCCCTCAATCGCTACACACCATCGTACAAATACACCTGATTTTAACAAATTGTAGAAACCTGAGTAGTTTGTAATATTGTAATCATCAAAAGTTTTACGGGATTGTAATGACTTATGGGAGAAGAAAAACTCAAACCACAATTTTTAATAATAAATGGAATGAAACATTCCAACCTTATTTCCTAGGGGTTTAAACAATATTTGTAGTTAGACATGACAATAGGCTGGGTTGGCCCGTTCGGCCCGCCTAGCCCAATCCGCCAAAAGCCCGGACCGGCCCGCCATTGAACCGTGACCGGAATCGGTCGGTCGGCGGGCTGGTTCAGGTTCAATATTTTTTCGAACCATAACCATTACGAACTGTGAACCGTTGTCGAACCGTTTAATTGAACCACCGATTGACCGTTAAATATTTTTTTAAAAAAAGAACGAACCGCTGGTTAACCGGTCTGCTGCCGAACCGCCGGTTAACCGGCTCGGCGGTTCGGTAGGCAAGTTCCGATTCATCTCCCCCTTAAATCGTGGCTCGGTCTATGGCCACCTCTATTTGTAGTGATTGTACTTTGGATCATCATCATCCAAAGTCATCCGCAATACCATAAGAGAAATGAGCACTGCCACGCTGCATCATTATTAGTGTAACAAACTGAAGCAGATCTATAATAGATCCAATAGTATAAGCCTTGTATTCTGTAACAGCTTAAAAATCAGCCATACGCATTAAAACAGAAATCAAAAGATAAACTGCAACAATTTCACAACTCATCGCGAAACCAATAAAGGTATTAAGTGTATAGTTATATAGTTGTCGTTAACAGGACTTACTTGTCAAAAGATTAGATTTACTTCTTTTTCTGATTCTTCGTTAGACGGGAACTCTTCTGCTGCCGTAGCGATCCATGAACTGCACATTTCTGTAAAAGCAATAAGAAACATGCAAGTTTGACATGGATGAACCAACAACGATTAACTCCAATGTCATTCTTCATTAGAATGAACCAACAATATCAATGTTTTATGAAGGGTAACTATACTTAAAATTTCATTTAATAAAACGATTTGGTAGAGAATAATTACGATTTGGTGAGTGTCTTTCAATCTGAATTGCTTGCCAATATGTAGGCAATGACAAAATTAGGAGTAATGGAATCAGCCAGAACCTTGTCAACGACCTCTTTCACATCATCCTATCAATTACAACACGAATTCAAGTAAATATTGAGAGAAATAAACCATAACTGGAAAATTGAAATTCATGTAAGTTTTATCTTTTTGTAAGAAAACTTACAAGGAGGGCAGGTTTGAGATTATAGTACCACCAAAGTTGGACTTGTTATGAAATTAACAGATTCAGGAACCCTCAAATCACAATAATAAAAGATTAAATAGAAGACAGAGAGTGTGGACTTTTATTGTATAGCAAGAAAACATACTGAAGCGAATATAAATATACCCATACAAGCAATGCAGCTAACAAACTTACAAATTTCGATTACGTCGTTCTGGATGGAGGGTGATCCTAGGGTAAACCTCGTCTGTCTCTTACTCTGTCTGGCATACGGTCTTGTCTACTGTAACTCGGCTGGGTTGCCCAATGGTAGAGGTAGAGGTAGAGTTGGCGACGGCTAGACGTTCTAACAGAGGTCAGAAACAAATGTGAGGCTCAGGTAGCGATTGGAGAAATTCATGGAGGTTGAAATCTTGCGAGAACTTGTTGTATCGTGGCGTTAGATGGGAAATACGTGAATAATCGGAGAAAATAGATTTTAAAATAGTAAAAAAAGATAGGAACGCTTATGACCTGCCAAGAAATTTCGCAAAAAAGAAAGAAATTTCGGAAATGTCTATGATTGCAGAGGTTTTAGTTAGATGTAATTTCCCTAATCTTGTCGTTTTCGACCCTTCTGTCAAAAATAAATAAATAAGCCAGCTATGCTCTGATCTGATTCCCATTTTACTCTGCACTAACTCCATTTCCCTCAAAGCTTACTCAAATTTCAATGGCGGGGATCATTCATACCCTTCTTCTCACACCTTCCCCTCAAACGCTTCGCCGCCGACACACCAACCTCCTCCCACTCTGCAACCCTCTGTTTACCCGCTCTTCTTCTGCCTCTTTCAATACGCTCCGCTCCTTCTCGATTCCCACTACAATCACAGCATGTCAACGCTCTGATAAGGTTCCCATCCTCATTTTTGCTATTTACTCTTTGGATTTGAATTACCTCATTCATTTACAAATTTTACCAATTTTTAATTCCATTGTTACTTTTTCTTCAAGGTTGAAAAGATCGTTTTCATTTATTCTAATTATCAATCACAGCTTACTTGGAAGTTTATGTGACAATTGGTCGAATTCTAGGTATATGGAAGTGGAAGTGGAAGTGGAAGTGGAAGTGGAAGTGGATCTCCTAAAGCTTCGGGTTCATCACTGGGAAAGCAGCTTTCCAGTCTTGTTGACAAGAATTTTCTTCCTCTTGGTAAATCCTGCTTGTTAATTAGTCTAATTTTCGGTTTTTAAATCTTTTGAATATATACTGTAATCATATGCATTTCAGTTTAATGTTTGTTCAGAAAATATGGCCTCTTGTTTGTTAATTTGGCTTTGGTTTTTTTTTTTTTTTTTTGGTTTCGCAGCTCTTATTGGTGGAGTGCTGTTAGGACTTGTGAATCCTAGTCTTGGCTGTATTGCTGATAAGTATTATGTATCAAAAATTACTACAGTTGGGATATTTTTCATCTCAGGTCAGATCACAAGGTTATGTCTTGCTTTCAGACTGTTATATTGCAGTACCCTTATTTCACTTTCCCTTTGCGGTCTCATTTTTACAGGTTTGACATTGCAAAACGGGGAAATTGGTGCTGCTATAAAAGCTTGGCCTGTGGGACTTTTTGGGCTTGTATGACTTTAATTCTCTTTGTGCCATTATGCATTTTTTGTAGTTTCAGCCTATATGATAATTGAGTTTGCTTTTTCTTTAGGAATATCTTACTGATTTATACTTGTTTTGATATAACATGAAGATTTTGTTCAAGGCTAATCTTTTAAAGTATGGAAATACAACTTTGTATATGCAAAAGTTTCTCAAAGTTGAAAACAAAAGTCATCAAGTATAAATGAATGCAATAAACAAAGTTGCATTTGTTAGCTAATTTAAAAAAGCAACTAGAAAGATCAATTTTCTGAATATTTATTAATTCAGGTTTTGTTTGCTAATTGTATTCTACCCTAAGATCATAAAGGTAAAAATAATGAGTTCATAGTAGAAATTCTAAAATGATAAAAAATTGTTTCTATTCTTAATTTGTTACATTATTCTTGGAATTTCACTATTCAAAGTACAAACATTCAAAAACATTTTTATTATCTATTGAATTCTTTTCTAGCAGACATAGATAAGAATAAGTACTGAGATATTGGTAATTAAAAATTGATAAAGACATCCAATTCTTCCTAGAGGAAGAAATATTTTAGCTCCTTAAGATTAAGTTTGCTCATTTTACTGTTAGGTGACTTAATTTTCCATCAATGTCATCAAATTTCAAAATACAAACGTTTTCTTTTTTATTTTGACAAGGTAGGAGCATAATTTACAGGATATATAAATATAATATTGCTCATTTTACTATTGGGTGCATTTAATTTTGCATCAGTGTCTTCCACATCAATTTTCTGTGTTAATTTAATAAGAAGATAATCTTATGGGGTATTTACTTTGTCCACTTACAATATTTCATGGTTTCTATAATCTGTATCTCTTAATTAGTAAGCATTTGTAAAATTAAAAGCATATGAATGATTTTGTTTCTTGTTTTGTTATATATGGTGATGCTTTAAGGTAAAATGCCTTCTATCTGCTCAGACTACATGCTTATGTCTTTTTGTAACTGGAAGTATTTTGATTCTGTATGTGCTGTCATCTCTATCTTTTCTGTTTTTTCGAAGTCTCCTTTACATTCAAAGCCAAAAACAGTTATTATAAACCATCCCTGCAATAAGGTACAATGCTTCCATTGTTTGACTAATTGAAGATGCTGACACCTAATTACTGGAAGCACATTGTTTGAGAATGAGCCTTCGTCTTTGTATTTGCTGTTTTATTAAAAGTAGTTTCTTATACATATCTTTTTTTTTTCTCAAGGATTCTTCTTCAAATGGCTGAAGTTTTTTTGCATAACGATAAAGAGCTATTGACTCATAGAGAGAAATGATTATTCCTTGGGCTCTTCATTCATCTTTAAGCATTGGTCTTTGCTTTTGAGACAATGGATCATTATAGTTATCACTTGTCATGTTGCTTTTGTTAGTATTATTTGTAGTATAGATTGCTGACATATGTCCTCTCTCACCGCAGCTTTCCATCTTATTGTTCACACCATATTTTTCAAAGATGATTCTGCAAATTCAGCTCCAGCCACAGGAATTTGTAACAGGTAATAGGGAGCTGTGTAGGTGAGAATAAGGGAAAGAAGTGATGGAATTGTAACCTGTTTGCTTCCCCCCAAAAAAAAAAAAAAAAAAAAATTAGTTTTTTGTAAGTGAAATGAAATGTTCTTATATGCTGTTACTCTTTTTCAAAACAGTCTATCTGTAGTAGCTGTTTGGCCACTGAATCCAAAACTCATTTTCTTTTCTGGTTTTTCTGAATCACAAGGGGGGATATATTTGAACTGTATTGAACTGCTAATACAATGCATAACGGGTATTCTTTAAACCTTCCTTGTTACTGGTGGTGGATATTGAGGAATATCATCGCATTTGAAATATTAAGTACAGAAAATGAATTCTTTATCAATCATGCTTAAGAATTGAACATGTTTGTTATGGTTATGACTTTGAGGATACAAAAAACCTAGCTCCTTATTAAATTCTGAGGCCTCTTCAATCCTATCGTCAGCTAAGGTCCTTATAAAATTGAATACATGGCTTAAGGTATTGGCACTAGAACCGTCCAACTTTGATATTTGTTGCAGCATCCTTCCTTACTTGAGTGGCAATTTTTTTAATCCTTAATGACAAATGCAACTGTTAATGTACTTACAGTGGTCACTCGTGCATTAGTTTATTATTTGACATGATAGCTTGTAGAAACTTTTGCCTCATATTTTTGGGATGGCTTAGTCTGGTGCTAGTGATAACATTTTATACTCTTGATACATCATTTGAGTTCCTCAAAAGTCCCATGATTTTATTCTATATTCTGAATTTGACACTTAGCATTCCTCATAACCTCCCTTCTAATTTACAATGAAATTAAAAAGGAAATGAGGGGCGATATTATGCGATGCAGCTCTGTACATGTATCGATATACATATACACTAGTTTTTTTCTGTTCATGGATGTATGTATGCATAATAATTAAAAACTTCCTATTATCTATTGCTAAATATAATATTTTTATTTTTGGCTCTTGAAATGTTCTATTCTATTACCTTGTTATTTGTCATTGGGTTTCATAATATTATGTTAAACAGTGTTTAGTTACTTATTGGCTTCATAGCAAATTTTGACTCAGGATTTTATATTGTTAGATCGTTCAATTTATTTTTTGTTTCTCAACTTTGGGGTTCATAATATCATATGGAACAATGGTTAATTACTTTATGGCCAACATAGTCATATTTTCTCTCAGGACTTGCTTTTTTTTGCTGCATGCCAACTACATTATCAAGTGGAGTTGCACTGACTCAGGTATGTTGATATCGTCTTCTACTTTGACGTACCTTTCTGTGTTATATATTTTTTCTTTTTTCACTCTTTTTTATTTTTCAGTGAATGAATTTATTTGCTTAATGGTATCTTTTGTCCCCCAAATGCAGCTTGCTGGAGGAAACTCTGCACTTGCTCTAGCAATGACAGTGATATCAAATCTTCTAGGAATTTTGATTGTAAGTTATTTCGAAAGGAGATGTGCAATCTTAGATTTCTTCATGCATATGGATAGAATTGTTAAAGCAGTTGTGCTGTTTGCATTGGGCACCTGTTGTACTTTGAAATTACCATTTTTAATCATAATTTAAATGAAAAGTTTATTTAGTTTTCATAAACCTGGTGCATAATTTGGGTTCTTGACTGTGCTTTGTCCAGTCACCAGTATTTCATCAAGGTTCATAATTCTTGCTCAATGGTTGTGTGTCTCTCTGTTTATTTTCTCTTTCTTTTGTATATCAATATCACATGCTTTTCCTTGTACCTTTCTTTGGCTAAATTCAATAATTTATTTCATGTTTCAGATACCCTTTTCTATCTCCAAATTTATAGGTGCTGGTATTGGTGTATCTGTTCCAACTAAGCAACTGCTGAAAAGTCTTATTCAAATGCTTCTAATACCTCTCATTGTGGGAAAGGTAATCTTTCCTGGCATCTTTTTGGAGCCTGCTACATGAACATACTGGCACGATAGAACATAATTATGTTATTATGAAAACTATGCCCCTTTTGAAATTCTGAGAATGTGGATCTGCATGAGATTTTCTGCACTTGTATGAATCATTTATGAATTTTAATATTACGGTCCCCATAAATCTTATTTACTTTCTGCAGGTTCACTAAAAATTTTAACTAAGGGCATTTGCTCTGTCAGTTCTCTCTCTCAAAACATAAAGCTGCCAGTATTTTTGAAATTTTCTTTTCAAAATTACCATTATTTCCTTTTATTTCAAGCTTTTTGGGTTCTACATTTTACCATAATATCTGATAGTATTTAATTTTATCAATAATTGATTTCTTGTTTTCAGGTTTTTCGAGAATCCTCCAAAGGTTAGTACATTCAGTTTTCATTCTATCAAGGAGTTTTCTGGCCTTTTTTGTGTTAAATTGGATCAACTATGTGAGTTCCAACATTTGAATTCAATAGAAACAACTCCAAGTTTGAGAATAAACTACTAAATTTTTTGGCATCATCCTCTTTCCTTTCATCATTATTTTTTTTCTGTACCAAAAATAAAAAAGGGAAAGCAATTAATGCTAGTTAGAATTCCTTGACAATTCAAACACAGGCATCTATTTAGAAACCAAGGCTGACTATTCAATCATGATCTAATGAAGCTGGTATTGGGAGAGACTTTAGGAAAGTACGGTCATGGTCATAAGTAAATCTTTTTGGTCGCAACCTAAAATTGAGTATTGACCGCTGACCAAATATTGGCTTGTATTTAGATTGGTGAAGTATTTTCTTGAAATTTGAAATGAAATGGGAAGTCTTAGATGTCATGGAGAATGTAACTTTTGAATGTTGAAACTTTGAAGCACTTGTGACATATTGCATTTTCAATTGAACTACTTATTGTATGCTCTTTTCCAGGTTTGGCAGAATTTGTTGACAAGAAACGTAAGCTTTTCTCAAAGATGAGCGCAGTCTTCCTCAGTTTAGTAAGACCCATGCCTTGAATTGCTTTTCCTTTTTATTCCATTTTTTTTTTTTCTTTTTTTTATAATTCTGTTCTGCCTATTTAGATGCCCCTTTTTCCTACTTGTTTGATGCTGTTGTGAATAGAGGAGTCTCCAGCAGAGATTCAAAATCTGTTGTAGTTTATGTAAATAGGTTAGCATTTTAAGCTGAAAGATGGTGTTAAGTCTTAGTGGTTGGAAATCTAGACTTGCTTGAAAGAAGGTGAAATAACTCTGTTACCTATTTCAGAATAGTGATGCAATGTCTTAACTATACATTATTGTTGATCACTACTGTTATATATGTGTAATTTGTTTTAGAATAATGCAATGGAAAACGTATGTAGAAAAGCTGTAATGTGACCAGAAGGATTGACTGATCATGTACTTGTGTTCTTCACCTAAGAGGATAACTTATCCTTGTATTTTTTTTTTTTTTTTCTATCCTTTGTGTAACACAATAATGAATGATAAACAAGTTTCTCCACAATTTCTTATTTGATTGTGCACCACGCTGAACTTTCCAATGTTTCATGGAGACCGTGTTAATTTCCTTGATTTTTTTTTATTTATTATTGAAGATAATCTAATTGGTACTTGTGTTACTAATGCTTTTTTACTATCAATGAAATCACATTGATCCATTAATTTAAATTTAAATCTTGTATGTTTGTTTAGGCTCCGTGGATACAAGTTAGCAGGTCAAGCTCACTGCTCTTAATGGTTAAGCCTTCAGTTTTCCTTATAGCTATCGGGATGGGAGTGTAAGTTTGCGAACCTTAACTTTGCTGTTATTATATCTAATGTTTTCTAAGAACTTGTAATATGCTGTATCTCCTATGTCTGTGTAACTTAAGAAATATTATTATGGACATCCTTACAGAGAATGGGGATACCAACTTGTAGAAACTTATGACAATTTGAATAATGATAAACAGTTTTCATTGGAAATTGGTATTCTACAAGTCATTAGCTCTGGCCTGTAGCCCACTTGTTTAATACCATAATGATGATCAGGAAGTCAAACTTTAAATCCGTAGAGTTATCCTTCTAGGTATCCTTAGGATGGTCCAAAATCATTTGGAATTAGGTAGCTAATAAATGTTGAAACATTCTGATGTTATGTTAGGATCGTGAAAATTGCCAGTGCATGGATTTGATGTAAGCAACCTTTTAGACCTCCTGTCCAAATCTGGTCCCTTGCACCAACTGAAGAAAGGTGGAAAGTTGGCAACATCCTTTTGTTATACTAGTATTTACCACCTTATAGGGAGAAAGACACAAGGGATGTCCGGGTGGTATTCAGTGGAGTGACAGACAGGAGAGCGTGAAAAATAATTTTATTTTATGTTATCAGGTAGCATGTGTTGTAAAATGGATATAATGCAAAGTTCAGGTTACAAACAAATAAAATTTGGCAGGATATTCTATCTACCCTTTTCATTTTATAGTGGCTTGTACTACAGTTTAGTAGCATATGCTGAAAAATGCTTTCTTCTTTGTCACAGAATCCTGCATTTATTCCTGTTTGCATTTAACACGCTAGCTTTACAAGGCCTGTCAACTGTATCTGGTGGCGACCAATCAATTTTTGCCAAGAAAGCAAACGCCAGTGCTTTTGTCCTTGTCACAAGCCAGGTGAAGTTCATTTGCACCTTCAGCTAGATATTTCTTTAAAAAAAAAAAATTGATTAACAATCCAAAAATGCACTCTTTACTGTTCCAAGGTAAATGGATTTTCTTGTGGAGTATTTTATGTACTCTGAATTTCCCGTGGATGGGGTCTTGAGAGAATAAAAGTGGATAAGAACTATTTTCTAGCATTTGCTACCGTAACTGAAAGCATTTTCTCCGTATTTGTTCTTAATGTATTGTTGGGGCTTGGTATGTCTACATGTTTGTGTAGAAAACTCTTCCAGTATTAGTGGCAGTGGTGGAACAGCTTGGGGGTGCATTTGGAGTAACTGGTTTGCTGGTTCTTCCTTGTGTAGCTGCACATTTGAATCAGGTTTTTTATTGCTCTAAGATTTTTATTTTTTTTTTTCTGTTTTATAGCCCATATAATGATCTTAGACAGCATTTGGTAAGCCGAAATGGAATTTATTGTAGAGATTTAGACCAAAGTAATTGCGGTTACATACACACTATCAAATGGTATCTTACATTAGAAAATAAAATCATGTAGATCATCATCGATTCTATTATTGTCAATTCCTGGCTCCGGAAGGATTCTGCTGTGAAACAAGCTAAGTTGGCCTGAGTAATAAGAATGAGCACCATGATTATTTGGCACATGAAGATGGAGACATGTTACAGGTGCTAGTGATCAGAAATTACGAGAATCATAGCATAGTATCTCGGGAGGATTTGCAAAAATTTTGCTGCAAACTGAGTCTTACGTAGTTGCGTCTGCTGGTAATTAATTGAAGTAGCTAAGTAGAAACTTCAACCCCATATTGTTTATTGAATTGCAGCTCGTTGTTTTACATTTTTTTTATTTTTATTTTTCCGTGGCTACTGATTTAAATGAGGATGTCAAAACCATAACATTGATTTGGGAATCATTAGTTTTATAAAATTGAATAATTTTGAGTGATGTGCTATATATCTCTGCGACAATTATATTTAAGGAAAATTATGATTTTTCCTGGAGTTTTACCATATTCCACTGTTGTCTCTTTCTGTTTTTTAAATACACAATTTGATTCCCTCATTTTATATCAGTTAGACAACAAAATTCAGCATTTTGCGGTTAAATATCTTGTCATTTTACTAATTTAACCTGATTTAAGTAGTAGGTCTTCACAGTAACCATACCAGAAAAGGACGCTTGAAGAGGATAGATCATCAAAATCATCGATTCTAACAACTTTGAAATACCAAAAATGTCACATGTACTAAAATACATTAAATTAATACATTACATTGTACTTTTTTTCAATAGGTCGGACACTAATTAATAATTTATATTGGGATGATATATAATTATTTACTATATTTTGAATATTTAATAGATAAAAAAAATTATTTACTATATTTTGAATATCTAATAGATAAAAAATTAAATTTTAAAGATGAATATTTAAAATTTAAAAACAAATACAATTATAAGCCACTTTTTTAAAATACATTATAAATAAATTATAAATGATTTATAAATAAAAATAAGTAATATATTGTTGGATATTAGCAAAATAAAATGAGAAAATAAATTTAAACTTACAATTATTCTCTTTTAAAAAAAAAAAAAACTCACAATTAAAAATAGGGGTAATTACTTTTGGGTCCCTAAGGTTTTGCGCAACGAACTCGTAGGTCCTTCTATTTTGGAAATTATATCATCGGGTCCCTAACTTTTGAAAAATTATACTTTCAGGTCCTTCCATCCAATTCTGCCGTTAGTCAACGAAAAAGTCAACCTTTTTTTTTCAAAATGACCAAATTACCCTTTGGTTTATTTGAATCAGACCTGTGGGTCCCACTCACTATAAAAATAAAAAGATAATATTAGTGAGATTTGAACCCATGACATCTGAATGTATAAACCAACATTTTAACCAATTGCACCAAACCACTTTAGCGTTTTTTTATGATGTGATAATATTTTATTATGACAGCACAACCATTCACATTTCATCACTATAGCAATTATTTATTACTTCAATTAAGATTTTATTAAATAATTACATATTTTATATTTTAATCATCCTACACAAGTCTGAAAATTAGAAGGCAAAATTTAATTTTTCCGAAAAATTAAAAAGAGTTACAAAAAATTTTGTGTTTATTTTGAGAAATTAACAAAAATTAGAAAACTCGTACTTTTATTTGGATAAATTAACAAAATTAGAAAACACATATTTTTTAGGGGTAATTATTTTTGGGTTTAGGTTTGGTTTAATGTACTCTGAGGTCCCTCTATTTTGAAAATTGTATCATCGGGGTCCCTGAGGTTTAGCCTAATGTTCTCTGGGGTCCCTCTATTTTGGAAATTGTATCATCAGGTCTCACAATAAATATTTCATTACCCCTAAAAAATATGAGTTTTCTAATTTTTTGTTAATTTCTCAAAATAAACACTAAATTTTTTGTAAACTCTTTTTAATTTTTCGTAAAAGTTAAATTTTCCATTCTAATTTTTAGACTTGTGTAGGATGATTAAAATATAAATATGTAATTATTTAATAAAATATTAATTGAAATAATAAATAATTGCTATAATGGTAAAATGTGAATGGTTGTGCTTTTACAATAAAATATTATCATGTCAAAATTAGACATTGAAGTGGTATGGTGCAGTTGGTTAACATGTTGTTTTATATTTAAAAGGTCAAGGGTTCAAATCTCACTAAAGTCATCTTTTTTATTTTTATAGTGAGTGGGACCCACAGGTTCGATTCAAATAAATCATGGTTCGATTCAAATAAACCAAAAGGTAATTTGGTCATTTTGAAAAAAAAAACGTTGACTTTTTCGTTGACTAACGGCAGAATTGGATGGAAGGACCTGAGAGTATAATATTTCAAAAGTTACGGACCCGATGATATAATTTCCAAAATAGAGGGACCTACGAGTTCGTTGCGCCAAACCACAGGGACCCGAAAGTAACTACCCCAATAATTTAATTCAATTTCATATTTAAATTCTTTAGCTAAACACTTTAAATCTGAATTTTCAGCCTTAAAGGGATCTCGAAATTCATTTCTGACTTCAAAAACGGATTCAGGACGTCGAAATTAGGCTGGTAGGGCTAAAACATAATTTATAAAAGTTTTCGGGTCAAAAGTGCAATTATTAAAAATTGAGGGACTAAAAATTTGCCAAAAATATACATTTCTACCTAGGAGGGCTGTTTTGTAACAAAACAGTAACTACAGGGGCTAAATCATAATTTTCCATAATTTATTTTGCAGGACTAAATTGAAAACTATGTAAAAATTACTCTGCAGGACTAAATTGCAATAATAAATTAAGTTCAGGGGTTCTAACAGATTTATACTAAAATCCAGGCACCAAAAATGACATTTTCCAGTCATCCGCGCGAACTCCGCGGCCGGGCGCGCGCCTGGACCATAACGCACGCAGGGGTGCCGTTTTGGCCTGCGTGCCAGTCCGCCTGGCCTGCCTGCCTCCCTGCCGAGAAAAGCTGACTCTCAAGCCAACTTCCCGACGACCTTACGCCCTCCTCTGGTGGCTTTCCGGCCAACTAAGACCACCTTTCTCTTCTTCTACACACTCTCTAGCTAACCATCGAAGCACAATTCCCAGAAACCCTCTGGATAAAAAAAATATGAGCCCTCAAAGTTGGCTCCTCAACACTGCCTACCTAGAACTCAGAATTTGCCTATCTCTCAACCCAACTTCCAGCAACTTTTCCGGCCACCTCCGGTGGTTTTCTGGCAAACTAAAAAGACAGATCTCTAGACAAACATACCCTCTACAAACCCATATAGCCACAATTCACATAGTCTTCACCAATTGGAAGTTATAACCCTCAAAAGTTGGTACCCTAAAACTGTCTTTATACTACCTTTGTTTTTCTCTCACTTTGTTTTTCTCTCTTCTCTAACCAAACCAGCAACTAAACTACCTTTTCCACCTCTTCAATCAATCTCCAGATGTGCCAACATCCATTTACAGCTAGCAGCTGCTTCCCATAATCATTTAACATCAATTTTCCTTTTAAGTAAACTTAATAACTAAGGAAATACACATATTTACCTTTATTTACTTCATCAATTTCCAATTCTCTTTAATTCCAGCCCCCAAATCACTCCAGCACCAGCTTAAAA
>CANUEY010024337.1:0-16661 GCA_948099555.1 Croton setiger | reverse complement strand
TATATGATTATATGAATGATTTGACAGGATTAATTGTGATATTTCACCGGTACTGAATTCCGGTTACATGATAATATGAGATTTTGATATTAAACGTACATTTTGCATAAATGCATATCACTGAATATAAATATAAGTGTTGTGATTACCGAGACCAGTGTATGCAATTTCACCAGGTGAAACCTACGGGTTTTTACCGTAGTGCCTACGGGCTATTTGATATAGAAAGACCTACGGGTCCTATACCCAGAGATGATCTTCGGATCCAGAGAGAGGTTTGACCGATGGTTAATTCCGGTCTTCCTCATATTGTTACAGAGAGAGGTTCGGCCGATGGTTAATTCCGGTCTTCCTCCTATTGGTTGGTTGAGTTGTTTGACCTACGGTATTCCGGTGTCTCGCTCAACTGCTGGATCCAGCTACAGGTTTGATATGGGTGAAATTCCCAAGGCAAATCGCTGAGTCGATAATCACAACCAAACAATAAAAAGAATTACATGACATATAGCACATTTTGCATAATTAGATGTTTATATAGTGGAAGTGATTACATGGTAAAGATGGTATATGGAAATGTGAATTATATAACCGTTGTGGTTATATAATAGTGATGATTATATCACAGCTATGGATATATGGCAGAGGTGCTGTCATGATAAACCAGGTTTGATATTTATAATTTAATGTAGTGGCTTTATATGACATTATTGCTTTTATGTGCTTATTGTTAAATGTGGTTTACATTTACTGAGTATGCGACTCATCAAAATCGCAACATGTGTTTCAGGTCTGCAGTCCGAGTGAAGTACTGAGGCTTCACTCACTTTTGCACAGGTCGGTCCAGCAGGAATTCTAGGTCTCTCTCCTCCCACCGTCCTTAGTGATTATATTGCATATAGCATGTTTTTGTCTTGTTATGTAAATATAACATTATGTAGTTTTTGCTTTATTTTGTAAACATAATATTATGTAGTTTTGGTATGTAATTAAGTAATGCTATGCTTATAACCTTTGGATTAACTAATGGTATATCCTTATGTTGTTATATGTAAAATTTTCTATATGCCTATAAATGTCTATAGTTTTGTGAATGGCCAAATGAATCCTTTATAGGTTCAAAAGAAATGATGTATGTATAATAACATGCTATATATGTGATTTGGTGTATGTATGTATGTATGTATGTATGTATGTATGTATGTATGTATGTATGTATGTATGTATATATATATATATATATATATATATATATATATGCTTGGAAGACAATATGGTAGTAACGTCCTTCGACGTATGTTAAAAAAGAAAAAAATATGGCCTGTTTTATGACATAGGATATTAGATTGAGGTGTTACAAAACAAGCCTATAAGATAACTTGTTTTTCTTATTCAAATCATATATCATCAAATCCAAATCATATATTCCATGTTTAACTTAATTATCAAATCATATCATGATGCATTTTAATGACAATGCATAAAATGCATGAAATGACGTCGGAACGACGTAGGGTTTAGGGTTGGAATGTCACAACCACAGGCTTAATTAAGTAACGGTTAAGAACAAATATCCATTGCCCAGAGTGAATGACTTGTTTGATCAGCTACAGGGTGCTAAGATCTTTTCCAAAATTGATTTGACATCGGGTTATCATCAGTTGAAGATAGCTACAGAGGATATTCCGAAGACAGCATTTCGGACTTTGTATGGTCATTACAAGTTTCTAGTAATGCCATTCGAGTTGACGGATGCTCCAGCTGTGTTCATGGCATTGATGAACAAGATATTTCAGCCATTCCTTAACAAGTTCGTTATAGTGTTCATCGATGATATTTTGATCTATTCAGAAGATCCATTGGAGCATGAGAGACATCTAAGGACTGTTCTGCAGATCCTCCGGGAGAGACAACTGTATGCCAAGTTCAGTAAGTGTGAATTTTGGCTAGACCATGTGATATTTCTGGGGCATGTTATATCAGTTGACAGGATTGAGGTGGATTCTAGAAAGGTAGAAGCACTTTAGAATTGGCCACAACCGCGGAGCGTTACAGATATTAAGAGTTTCCTCGGTATGGTTGGTTACTATCACCGGTTTATCGATGGATTCTCCTTGATTGCTGCACC
Source organism: Croton setiger (assembly GCA_948099555.1). Lineage (NCBI taxonomy): Eukaryota > Viridiplantae > Streptophyta > Magnoliopsida > Malpighiales > Euphorbiaceae > Croton > Croton setiger. The sequence goes on along the minus strand of CANUEY010024337.1, from coordinate 14,536 downwards.
TTAGACCAAGTTGCTCAGAAAAGATGTTCCTTTTGTTTGGTCGAAGGCTTGCCAACACAGTTTTGATCAGCTGAAGGAGAAGTTGACGACAGCTCCAGCGTTGACTATTCCTTCAGGTATGGGCGGTTTTATGGTTTATAGTGATGCTTCTCATCAGGGATTGAGTTATGTCTTGATGCAGCGGAGTAATGTTATTGCTTATGCTTCACGACAGTTGAGAACACATGAGAAGTCATATCCAGTTCATGATCTCGAGCTAGTCGCTCTGATTTTCGCTTTGAAAATTTGGAGACATTACCTTTATGAAGAGACTTTCCAGATATTCACCGATCACTAGAGTCTGAAGTACTTGATGACAAAGAAAGAATTGAACTCCACATAGAGAAGGTGGATCGAGTTGCTTAAGGACTATAATTGCACCATCGAGTATCATCCGGGTAAAACTAATGTTGTAGCTGATGCCCTTAGCCGGAAGGGTGACAGTACTTTGGCTTATTCACAGGTATCTTCCTTATTACTTGTGAATGAGTTGAAGAAGTTGAATATAGGCCTAGATGAGGACTCCGAGAGTATTTTTTTAGCAATATGGAAAGTGAGGCCAGTATTGAAAGAGAAGATACAGCTAAGTCAGTCCAGAGATCCGCAGTTGTTGAGCATCATTGACATTGTGAAACTGTGACACCCCAAACCTAACCTTATGTTGTTCCGACTTCATTTTCATGCATTCTGTGCATTTTCATTAAAATGCATCATGATTTGATTTGATAATTAACTTAAACATGGAATATATGATTTGGATTTGATAATATATGATTTGAATAAGAATTACAAGCTATGTTATAGGCTCGTTTGTCGTCGAAAGACACAAATGAAGCTAATTAGGGTTTTTGGACCTTCGCGACCAAAAAATGCCGGAATCACGTAAAATATGAACCAAATGATTTTGATATTTTGATATATGTTTGTTAACATGTTTTAAAGAGTTTTGGAACCTTAAATTTATGAAGATGTCATATGGTTTTGGTTCCGCAAAAATCGTCGAGGTTATGGACTCGGCTTAGGGCACCAAGCGAACCGAGACCAATTTTCGGATTTCGATTTTTACATAACTTCAGACACGTATTCTACATATTATTTTAACACCAAAAACAAGTTTTAAGTAGGTCCTGGTTGTGTATAAAGGATTGAAATCAAGTTTGGAGAGATTGAATGAAAGGAAGTGAAAGACTTAGTGTTTAAGTAAGGTTAAAGCAAAATTTGGTTAGTTTTTGGTGGGCTAAAGGTTCAACCAGCTGCTGGCCATCACTTGGGACTTGAGTAGGTGCTGGAGAGGCAAGAAAAGTTGCTGGAAGGTAGGGAAAAAGGAAAGGAAACGTAGGCTAAGTGAGAAGAAGAAGAAGGAGAGAAAAAGAAAGAGAAAGGAAGAAAAGAAGAGAAAAAAAGAAAGAAAATTCAAGGGAGACTTGCATCCAACCTTTCTAGAGTGTTTTTAGGTTGGTTATGAAGTAATTAGATGAGTTAAATAGGTTAGGAAGTGGCTGGAAACGAAGGAGAGAGTGAAATAAAAATTATGGGTCATAAATCTAAGTTTTTAGGCAGTTTTAAGGTACCAACTTTGGAGGGTTATAACTTCTAATTGGTGCACCTTGTGTGAGTTTGAGCTATATGGGTTGATAGAGGTATGTTATTGTAGAGTTTGGTCGTTTTAGTTTGCCGGAAATCCACCGGAGGTGGCCAGAAAAGTGGCTGGAAGTTGGGTTGAGAGATAGGTAAAATCTGGAATCTGGGTAAACAGTGTTGAGGAGCCAACTTTGGGGACTTGTATCTTTTGCTTTAGAGGGTTTCTAGAAAATTGGCTCCAATGTTAGCTAGAGGGTTTGTAGAGGAAGAGAACGGTGGTCGTAGGTCACCGGAAAAACACTGGAGGAGGACATACGGTCGTCAGGAAGTAGGCTTGAGAGTCACAGATTCTGGGCTGGAGGCAGGCGGACAGGTGCGGGCGGGGCAAGGCTGGCCAAAACGTGCCAGGCGTGCATTTTGGGAGCCAGGCGCGAGGCACGTTAGGGGCCTGCGCGCAGAGGCCAAAACGACGCCGTTTTGGGAGTTTTGGTGAATTCTATTTTTAGTGCCTGATTTTGGTAAATTCTATTTTTGACCCCTGAAGTTTATTTATCATTGCAATTTTACCCTTGAACAAGATTTTGTTTTCTTTTCAATTTAGTCCAACAGATTTAAGTTTAAATAATTACAAATTGACCCATAATATTTCTACAGTATTACATTTTGGCCCTTTTGGGCAGTTTTTGTAATTATGTCTAATTACATTTTGTTCCCTGGATTTTAAATTAATTACAGTTATGCCCTAAAACTTTTATAAATTATATTTTGACCCTACCAACCTAATTTCGACGTCCTGAAACCTTTTTTTGATGTCAGAAATTTACTTTGAGATCGTTTTGAGGCTAAAAATTAAGATTTAATTATTTTGTTAAAAAATTTAATTATGAATTTGGTTTTAATTATTTATTTGGTTTATTTAATTATGGTTTGGTTTTAATAATTATAATTATTATATGATAAATTGAGTTTATTAATTATTTTTAATATGTTATAAATTGATTTTAAATCTAAAAATTTTACAGATTAAGTTTAAATTCTCAGAAAAATATACAGATTAATTTTAGACTCAATTAAACTAGAGAATTAAATATTAAATCATTCATCATAACATATATGGATTTCTGATTTGGTTATTTGAACATCATTACTATGTTATGCATTGTAGGAGCATCGAGTTCTCGAGCGGCGCGGAGTAGGCAACCCGAGGCCCACCCGAGTTCACGGTAGTGAGGTAAGTGCTAAAACAACTTACTTATATGTTTGATTTGAAATTTGTGAAATTGTCAATTATGCTATATTGAATTGTTTGGACTAGTATTAAAGCCCAGTTATGTTGATCATATGGAACTGCTATTATATGCTTATGTTGATCTGTTTGGACCGGTACTTATGCCCGGTCAATAGGAAATATCTGTTATATGACTTGCGATATGGTACTGAAATCTGAGCAGTTGAGTTATTTGATCTGATTATAGAGATATATATGTTGTTTTAACCGGTATTGAAACCCAGTTATATGATTATATAAAGCATGACGATATGACATGTATATTTTATAAATGCATTTCCACAGGACTTAAACATAGCCGTTGTGATTATCGTAGCCAGTGTTTGCAGATTTCACGAGAGAAACCTACGGTTTCTATATGATTTAACGGAAAGACCTACAGGTCCTATTTGATATAGAAAGACCTACCGGTCCTATATGTTACAGAAAGACCTACGGGTCCTATACGATGCAGAATGATCTGGTGAATACTACATAATAAAGATTGATCCTCGGATCCCTTTTGACAGATGATATTCCGGTCTTACAGGTTTGCTGGCCAGCTATGGTTACTGATATGCCGTGAAATTCCCGGGGCAACACTTGGTCGATGAATCACAACTAAAGAAAAAGGAGAGACATGTCATTATGCATCTTATGATATTGCTATGATATGAGATGATGAATATGATCTGGAATCATGTTATTTTTGATAAGTTATATTAACCTGAACTATGTTCTGGAATTGTAATATTTTGCTAAGTTATGATAAACCAAATTATGTGTTTGGTTTATATGATGTGGTTTACACTTGTATTTGATCATGTTTTGACTAATATTTGGAAATGTAAGGTAACACAGATTATTAGTATCTGTGACTTATAGATAAGGGGAATTCTATGAAATAAGTTGCCTAAGACAGGTTCTGTTTAATATTTTTGAATTATGAATTATTGATTTATTTATATTGTATAGTTTGCACTTACTGAGTTCGCAACTCATTAAATTGCTTTTACATGATTCCATGTTTTCTTTGGGGCAACTGACAATGTCAGTTCCATCATCATTCCTCAGGGTCGGTTAGCTGAAGCTTAGGATCTCTCTCTCTCGCATTTCTTCATTAGTATCATCTTATCATGTAGATTTATGTCATATGGCTTGTAAGTTGTTAATAAGACTTATGGTTAACGAACTAAAGATATAGTAAAGAATGTATGGCATGTCACATGCATGATAGTTGGCATTGTATTGCATGTAGAGTTCTAATATGTTAATGTGCCTACGGGTTCGGTGTTACCTGTATGATTAATTACTGTGGAGTCTTAAAGCATAGATGTTCTTATGTTATATGTTAAGAATGTAAAAAAAAAGGGCATGTTTTATGACATAAAGGTTATAGGTCAGGTTGTTACAGAAACTGGGTGAGGTAACTTCTTTACCTTGGATAGTGGTGTGTTAATGTTGAACCACCGACTATGTGTACTAGATGTGGATGGGCTACACAATGAGATTTTAGATGAGGCGCACAATACAGTTTATACAATGCATCCAGGTGCGACAAAGATGTATAAGTCAATGAAGACTCATTATTGGTGGCCTAGGATGAAGAAAGATGTGGCTGAGTTTGAAGCCAAATGTCTGATTTGTCAGCAGATTAAGGCCGAATACTAGGCTCCAGCAGGTAAACTGCAACCTTTACCCATACCTGTGTGGATATGGGAGAGAATTACCATGGCTTTTGTCACAACTTTGCCTAAAACCCAGCGAAAGCATGATCCTATTTGGGTAATAGTGGATCAACTTACGAAGTCAGCTCACTTTATTCCGATCCAGTGGGGTATTTCATTGGATCAGCTGGCTATTGAGTACGTGAATGAGGTAGTCACACTACATGAAGTGCCTATATCCATTGTATCTGAAAGAGATCCATAGTTTGTTTCTCAATTTTGGCAGAGTTTGCAGCCAGCTTTGGGCACGAAGTTACACTTTAGTACTGCTTTTTATCCTCAGATAGACGAGCAGTCTGAGAGAACCATACAGACTCTCGAGGATATGTTGCAGGCTTGTGTGTTGGAATTCCAAGGTTCTTGGGATAATTACATCAGTTTGATGGAATTCGCCTACAACAACCAGTTCCATAGCAGCATTGGTATGGCTCCTTATGTGACACCCCAAACCTAAACCCTACATCATTTTGACGTCATTACAACATTTTATGCATTTTTCATTAAAATGCATTATAGTTTGATATGAAATATGACATGAACATGAATTATATGATTTGGAAATGGTAATATATGAATTAGAGATGTTAAAAAAAATATGTTTTAAGTTCGTTTATCATCGAAAGACATAAACGGAGCCAATTAGGGTTTTTGGCTCGCGCGACCGAAAAATGTCAAGAACGCGCAATATTTTAAAGTAAATGATTTTGATATGATTTTATATGTTCAATAATATGATTTAAAGAGTTTTGGGACCATGATTTTACGACGACATTGTACGGTTTCGGTTCCGTGAAAATCGTCGAGGTTTCAAACTCGATTTAGGGCACCGATCGAACCGCGACAAATTTTCGGATTTCGATTTTTACAAAACTTCATACACGTGTTATACTATTTATTTTGGAGCCTAAAATGAATTTTAAGTTGGTGCTGGACTTAATTGGTGGCTGGAATTAGAGAAAATTGAAGAAAGAGTAAGTGAACTGCTAAACTTAAGAGTTAAGAAAATTAAAAGGGAAAAGTGATGATTAAGTTAAAATAAGAAACAGTTGCTGTAATCTTAGTGTGCTGGAGTGTTAGTTGGCAGAAATGAAGAGGTGCAAGAGGTGAGAGGCTGCTGGAGTGAGAGGAAAAAGGAAGAGAATTGTGAAAGAGAGAAAGACAGAGAGAAAGAAAAGAAAGAAAGAAAGAAAGAAAGAGAGAGAAGAGAAATTTGTGCAAAAACCTTGAATCTAATATGTTTATTGTGCTTCTGGGATGTGTGTGAAGTGATTAGAGGTGATAGATAGTGAAGAGAGAGGATGGTTAATGAAGGAGAAAGAAAAACGAAAATTTGGGTATAAAATTCTGGGTTCGGCAGTTTTGGGGTACCAACTTTGAGACCCTATATCTTTTAATCTATAGTGCATGGGAGAGTTTGGCTTCGATGGATTGATAGAGGGCATGTATGAGAAGAGTTTGGTACTCTTAGATCACTGGAAGGCCGCCGAAGGTTATCGTAAAAATCGTCGGAAGTTGGGAAAAAATAGGTAATTTCAGGTTTTAAGTGAAAAACAGAGTGAAGAGCCAACTTTGAGGACTCATATCTTTTAATCTAGAGGGCTTCTGGGAATTTGGCTCCGATGGTTAGCTAGAAGGTGTGTAGAGGAAGAGAATAGTGGTCGTAGCTCGCAGGAAAGCCACCGGAGGTGGACGTACGGTCGCCTGGAAGTTGGTTTGGGAGCTAGGGTTTTCGGGCAAAAAAACAGAGGGAGGAAGGAAGGGGATGATCAAAACGGCACGTAGGCGTGCGTTTTGATCCCCATGCACGCGGACAAAACGCAAAGAAAGGTCGCGTTTTGGGAGTTAAGGCAGCGGTCAAAACTGCACACTTAGCTGCGTTTTGAGCCAATTTACGCGCCCAGCACCTGTTTTCGGTAAGAATTGCATTTTGGCCCCTAAAATTTATTTTCGTTTACATTTTAGCCTTTTTGAGCAATTTTGCATATATTTTTAGTTACAAATTGGCCCCTAAACTTTTAAATGTTTATATTTTTGACCTAGAGACTTTTATGAATTATATTTTGACCCTTCTAGCCTAATTTCGACGTCCTGAATCCGTTTTTGACGTCAGAAATTAATTTTAAGGCCGTTTTAAGCCTGAAATTAGAGATTAAATATTTTATTAGAGATTTTTAATTATAAATTGGTTTTAAATTATTGAAGAGTTTATTTAAAGTTTATAAATTTTTTTAATAATTATAATTATGATTAATTCTAATTATTATATGATAAACAGAGATTGTTAATTATCTTTAATATGATATTAAATGATTTTAAAGCAGAGATTTTTAGAGATTGAGTTTTAAATCATAGAAAATTATACGGATTGAAATTAAAACTCAATTAAATTAGAGAATTAAATATTAAAACATGCATCATAGCTTATATGGAGTCTTGATTTGATTATTGAACATGATTGCTATGTCATGCATTATAGGAGCGTCGAGTTCGCGAGTGGCACGGGGTAAGCAACCCGAGACCCAACCGAGCTCACTGCAGAGAGGTAAGTGTTAAATCCACTTACTTACATGTACAGAGATGGCTATGTGATATTGCTATATATGAATTTTTTGGACCGGTAATGAAGCCCGATCAACTGTGATATATGGAAATGAGATGTTATCATTTTATTGAACTGTTTGGACCAGTAATGAAGCCCAGTCAACCAGAGATATTTGATATATGAATTGCATTGTTTGTGGTTCCTGAGTCGGTACTAAAATCCGACCAGTTGAGTTATTTGATTTGATATTGAATATCTATATCTTGCTATAACCGGTACTGAAGCCCGATCACATGATTATATGATAGATATTGCTATGAAATGTATATTGCATAAATGCATTTCCACAGGACTTAATTACAGGCATTGTGATGATCGTAGCTAGTGTTTTCAAATTTCACCAAAGGAAACCTACGGGTTTCTATAGAGAAGCCTACGAGTCTATATGATATAGAAAGAACTACGAGTCCTATATACTACAAAGTGATCTTTGGATCTTACAGAGAAAGGTTGATCTTCGGATCCTTATGACCGACGGTATTTCGGGTTTTACATGTTCACTTGATCTAGTCAGAGAATCTTTTGAGGTGAAATTCCCAGGGCAACACTTGGTCAATAAATCACAACTAAAGAACAGAAAGACATGTCATTTTGCATAGTATGCTATAGAGATGATCATATATGATGCATATGACTTGAATTCATTGCTTATTTTTATGCTTTAAATAAATTGCCTTGTATGTTGGTTTTATATCAATGTGGTTTACACTTGATGAGTATGCGACTCATCAAAATCATAATATATGTTTCAGGTCAGCAATCCAAGTGAAGTAAGGACGCTTCACTCGTCTATGCTCAGGTCGCATTGCTGAAGCCTAGGCCTCTCTCCCTTTCACACGTCATTTGTACATGTTGCACATAGTTTGTTTATGCTTTGTGATGTAAGCATAATTATATGTTTTTGGCATGTAAATATATGTTAATATGTTTATATGACCTATTGGATAAACAGTTGGTTGTATCTATGTTTTTGATATATGTAAAGTATATATGTTTGAGTGAGCTTACCAGTGTAGAGAAGAGAATGCTTAAATAGAAGTAAAGGTAATAAAGAAGAGATTATACATGTATGGTATGAATTTCATGTTTATGTATGTTTTGGACATGTTAATGATGTTAACAGGTTTAAAAAAAGATAGAAACATGTTTAGTAAAAAATGACATGTTTTATGACATAAGAGTACAAATAGAGGTGTTACACCTTATGAGGCACTATATGGCAGAAAGTGCAGAACTCCTATTTGTTGGGAGGAAGAGGGGCTGAGAATGTTAGAGGTTCTAGAGTTGGTTCAAGAAACCGTTGACAAGATCAACATAGATAAGGCAAAGTTAAAGGTTGCACAAGACATACAGAAGAGCTATTCGGATCAACATCGCAGAGAGATGAAGTATAGTGTTGTGGACAGAGTTTTCCTTCGTGTTTCGCCTTGGAAATGCATTATCAGATTCGGGCAGAAAGGAAAACTAAGACCTCGGTACATTGGTCCATACGAGATTACAGAGAAAGTTGGCCCATTGGCTTACAAGTTAGCCTTATCTTCAGACTTGGCACAGATTCACAACGTTTTTCATGTAAGTATGCTCAGAAGATACAGATCTGACCTTACTCATGTGATTAATGAGCAGAATTTTGATGAGGCTGAGATTTTGAGCTATACAGAGTAACTAGTGGAAATCCTAGAGTTTGGGGTTAGACAGCTTCGGAACAAGGACATCCCTATGGTTAAAGTCTTAAGGAAACATCATTCTCAGGGTGAAGCCACTTGGGAAACAAAGGCTCGGATGTGACAAAAGTATCCATAGTTATTTGAGAGTACAGGTATGAAATTTTGAGGATAAAATTCTTAAGGAGGGGAGAGTTGTGACACCCCAAAACCTTAGCCTACGTCGTTTCGACATCATTACATGCATTACGTGCATTTTCATTAAAATGCATTATTATTTGATTTGATAATTAAATTAAATATGGATTATATGATTTGAATAAGAATAATAAGCTATGTTATAGGCTCGTTTGCTGTCGAAAGACACAAACGGAGCTAATTAGGGTTTTTGGCCCTTGCGATCGAAAAATGTCAGAAATGTGTAAAATATGAACCAAATGATTTTGATATTTTGATTTGTGTTTATTAACATGATTTAAGAGTTTTAGAGCCCTAATTTTAATGAAGAATTCGTACGGTTTCTGTTCCGTGAAAATCATCGAAGTTTCGGAGTCAGATTAGGGCACCGACCGAACCGCGAATTATTTTTGGATTCCGATTTTTACGAAAATTTAGACACGTGTTATGCGTATTATTTTGACACCAAAAATGATTTTTAAGAGATGCTAGCATGATAATTTGGGCTGGAATAAGTGTTTGAAAGAAGAAGTGAAAGAAAGTAGGAAACTTAAGCATTAAGTTTGGGTAAAAGGCCAAAACTTAGATATTTTTGTGAAAAGGTAAGTGAAGCAGCCGCTGGATTATGTTGGAGTGATGTTGCATGAGCTGGGGAGGTGAGTTTAAGGCTTGGAAATAGTGGGAAAGAGAGAGAACACGAAGGAGAAAGAGAAAGAAGAAGAAAAGAGAGAAAAGAAAGAGAGAAAGAAAAAAACCAAGGGAAACCTTTAATCTTTTACCTTCAGAGCATCCTTAAGACCTGTAGGAAGAGTTGAGGATTTAGGAGTGTTAAAAATTCAAGGGAATAGCTGGAAATTGAAGGAGAAAGATAGAGAGAATTCTAGGTATAATTCTGGTTTTTAAGGCAATTTTGAGGTTGCTACTTTAGAGGGTTGTAACTTCGAATTGGTGGTGCATGGGTGAGTTTGGCCTTTTTGGGTTGATAAAGGAGGTGTAAGGGAGGATTTTGGTCATTTTAGTTTGCCGGAAAACCACCAGAGGTGGCCGGAAAATTTGCTGGAAGTTGGGTAGAAAGTTAGGCAAAATCTGGAATTTTGGAAACAGTGTTGAGGTACCAACTTTGGAAGCTTATAACTTAAGATCTGGTGGGTTTCTGGGAATTTAGTTTCGATGGTTAGATAGAGGGTGTGTAGAGGAAGAGAATGGTGGTCATAGCTTACCAGAAAGCCACCGGAGGAGGACGTACGGTCATCGGGAAATTGGCTAGAGAGACTGGTTTCTGGGCAGGAAAACAGAAGGAAGGAGGAAGAAGAAGGTCCAAAACGCGCATTGTGGCTGCGTTTTAACCAGAGGCAGGCGCAATCAAAACGGCGCTGCAGTCTGCATTTTGAACATTAGCTGCGTATCCAAAATGACGCTGATCCCTGCGTTTTGACGCAGAATTACGCGCCCAACACCTAAGTTTTGGTAAAATTGCATTTTAGCTCCTGAAGTTTATTTTTGCTCATATTTTTTACCCATAAATTTTTATAAATTATATTTCGACCCTACCAACCTAATTTCGACGTCCTGAATCCATTTTTAACGTTAGAAATTTATTTTGAGATCGTTTTGAGCCCGAAATTCAAAGATTAAATATTTTGTTAAAGATTTTAATTATGATTTTAGATTTAATCTATTATTTGGTTTATTTAACTATTATTTTGGTTTTAATAATTATAATTATTATTAATCATAATTATTATATGATAATTATTTATTATATTATTAATTATTAATTTAGTTAATTATTATTTAATTTATTATAATAATTATTAAATATTTGAATATGTTATAAAATCGTTTTGAATAGGAAAATTTTACAGATTAAATTAAAATCCACAGGAAATTATATGGATTAATTTCTAAACTCAATTATTACAGAGATTAATTATTAAATCATGCATCATAGCATATATGGACTTCTGATTTGATTAATTGAACATCATTACTATGTTATGCGTTATAGGAGCATCGAGTTCTCGAGCGGCGCAGGGTAAACAACCGAGGCCCACCCAAGTTCACAGCAGTAAGGTAACAGCAGTAAGGTAAGTGTTAAACCCACTTACTTATATGTTTCATTTTGACTTTGTGAGTTTGCCAGATATGCTTATATTGAACTGTTTGGACCGGTACGGAAGCCCGGTCAACTGGAAATATTTGATATATGAATTGTGATGTTTGTGGTTCCTGAGTCGGTACTGAAATCCGACCAGTTGAGTTATTTGATCTGATTATAGAGATATGTATGTTGTTTTAACCCGTACTGAAGCTCGGTTACATGATTATATGAAGCATAACGATATGAAATGTATGTTATATAAATGCCTTTCCACAGGATTTAAAAATGGCTGTTGTGATTATCGTAGTCGGTGTTTGCTAATTTCACGAGAGAAACCTACGGTTTTCTCTATGATTTGACGGAAAGACCTACTGGTCCTATATGATATAGAAAGACCTACGGGTCCTATACGTTGCAGAATGATCTAGTGAATATTGCATAATAAAGGTTGATCTTCGGATCCCTTTTGACCGACGATATTCCGGTCTTACAGGTTTGCTGACCAGCTATGGTTACTAATATCCCATGAAATTCCCGCGGCAACGCTTGGTCGATAATTCACAACTAAAGTAATAGGAAAGACATGTCATTATGCATCTTATGTTATTTTTTGTTCATATATGAGATAACTGACCTGATATTATGCAGTTTTGCTATGTTATGATTAATTGTCTTACTTGTTGGCTGTGATTGGTGTTGGTTTGCACTTGCTGAGCAAATTGTGTTTTCAGGTCTGTTGTCTGAGTGAAGTACTGAGACTTCACCAGCCTATGCACAGGTCAGTATAGCTGAAGCCTAGGCCTCTCTCCCTCACACCACGACATTTGTATATGCTGCATATAGTTTTTACTTTATGCTATGTTTTGTATAACATGATTATATGTTTTTGGGTATATGTATATTATAACTTGTACGTTAATAGGATTTTTGGACAAACAGGTTTTAGTATATGTAAACATTGGTTTGTAAATTAATATGTATGATATTTGGTTTAATGCTTTTGTTATATCTTAAGTTAATTAATGAAAATGACTTAGGTTAATCTGAGAGTTAAAATGTTATAAATAATGACATGTTTTATGATGTAAGGTAACAAGAGAGGATGTTACACATTTGTAATTCATATATTGACCCGAAGGTCCATCTGTAATTCATATGTTGACCCGAAAGGTCCATATGTAATTCATATGTTGATTTGAAGTTCTATCTGTATAAACATATAATGACCTATAGGTCCCCCTGTGAATTTTTCAAATACCAATCAAGATGGTCACAATTGCCATTATTAAGTCCTGTATGAATGCAGTTGTATGACATATATACATTTATCATAATATTCAATATAATCCAATGACTGGGCTTCAATTCCCATCCAAACAGATAAACATCATATAACAATTCTCAAAAGTAAATTGGTCGGATTTCAGTACCACCTCAACCCATTTAAGCACATATATTCAATCAATCACAAATTCAATTGACCAAGTTTCATTACCGATCCAAACAGTCTAATCATTATGTAATCAATATTAATTAATTCAATTGACCAAGCTTCATTCAATCATCATATAATCAAAAGCAAATAAGTCAATTGATTGAGTTTTAGTACCGATCCAAGCAGTTTAAACATCAATCAATATCAAACAATTCAATTGATCAGGCTTTAGTACCGATTCAAACAGTTTAATCTCATATGTGATTCGTCATTTCAAAAATAAATTATTTTACAAATGATACAAGTAAGTTCATACTTAGCTCTCAGTCGTGATCCATATCGGGTCTCGGGTTGTTTCCTTCCGCTTCCCTCCTATTTTAGACGTTCCTATATAATTCCATACATAAACAATTAATTTCCCTTTAATTAACATTCATATATAATAAAATGCATGATTTAATACTTATTATCTTTTACCATATTAATTTTAATTACATAATATTTCTATTTCCTTTGAATTTTGACTTATAACACATGTTTACTTTATTAAAAATAATTATCAATGCCATTTATATTTAATTTCAAGCTTAATTAATCATATACTAATTATATTTAACAATAACTATAACCAATTGACTCAATTTATTATCTAGTTAGTCCAATTTATAAAAATAAAAATTCAACTTAAACCAAAATGGACTCAATTGAATAACTTTTAAAGTTTTCAAGAGCTCAATTAAAGTCTGGTAGCAAGTTCAGGGGTCAAATTAAAATATTCAGAAGTCAATTTGGGCAGATAGACCCAATTGAACAACTTTTAAAGTTTCCAGGGACTTAATTGAAGTTTGACAGTAACTTCAGATGCCAAATTATGATTTCCAGAAGTCAATTTAGGCGGAAGGACCCAATTGAAAACAATTAAAAGTTTTGGATGACTTAATTGAAAACGCGCCAGAACTTCAAGGACCAAAATGAAGTCCGCTAGAAATTAAATCCGGCAGGACTAAATTGAAAACAATTAAAACTTTGCTGAAATGACTAAATTACATTAAATTATAAACTTTAGGGGTCAAAATGTAATTTTACCAAATTTAGGTACCCAGGGGATATTTTCATCAAAACGTAGGCCTCTGTGTCGTTTAACTTGTCTTCTACCTTCAGATTTCCCTTCGCGCAGGCCACTGTTCACAGTGGCAAACCCACGTTTTCCAGCGGTTGCCCCGGCTCCTCCAGCCACCTCTCATCGCCGAAAACATCCTAGACCTAACCACCATCCTTGCCGAAGTCCGGGGACCTACCATGCACGGTGGTTCCCTTTCTTTTTCTCTCTTTCTTTTCTGTTTTTCTCATTACTCTGTTTTATTTCCCTTTCTAGTTTTCTTGATTTCTTCTCCCTCTTCTTCCTAATCATTTCCCAACTATCTTGGGTCAATAAAGAAGCTCTGGAACAGAGCTTTCCTCCATTCTTTTCTCTTCTCTCGTCTCTTTCTTTCTTTTCTTTTCTTTCTCTCTTCTCTCTGTTTTTTTTTTCTTTCTTCCTTCTGGTTCATCTTTCTTCTCTCCATTCCTCCTCTCTTCTTAATTATTTCTGTTTCTAACACCTTTCTAATCTCAAACCAAGTTCCAATATTCATTTTCCTTTTTGTTTTCTTTTGCTCTACTTTCCACCTCATCCTTAAAAATTTTTTTTTCTTCTCATCATCATTTCAGTTTCTGTAACACCTCATTCTAAATTCCTATGTCATAAAAACAGGCCATTTTTTTTAACATGTGTTGGATGACAATATTCCCTACTTATCACACGAACATATATTTGTATATATAGGCATACATCAAATTCACATAATAAGCATGTCATCATGCAAGAGTTCTTTCTTTCAAACCTATTAGGGGTAGTTTATCCATTTCCCGAACTACAATCAATATAAGCATGCAAAAATAGT
>CANUEY010024237.1:0-22596 GCA_948099555.1 Croton setiger | reverse complement strand
TAAATAAAATCACACGATTAAATAATAAAAACAATAATTTTTTCATAATATATAATAAAAAAATAATCACATGATTAAAAAATTAATAAAATAATCACATGATTAAAAAATGCACATGATTAACCCATTGAGTTATGAAATTATTTATTTATACTTTTCACTAGAAAATAATAATAATAAAATAATCACATGATTAACCCATTGAGTTATGAAATTATTTATTTATATTTTTGACTAGAAAATAATAATATAAAAATAATTACATGATTAAAAAATGCTAATCCGTGATTTTCAGATTTTAAAGCTAGAATTTAATGACAATTATTATCATTTTTTTCCTTTCAAATTATTTCATAATATATATTCGAATAATACTTCATAGGACTCAAAATACAAGTCCAAACATTGTAAAATTAGAAAATAATTAAGATAATTATTGTCAAAACATCAAAATGAAAAGAGGGTGTTAAATCAAAGAAGTACATATTCAAAATTATGGATAAAATAATTGACTTTATGATATTGATAGCTACTTGTAAGGGAAAAGTATAATTTGGACTAAAATGTAATAAGCAAAGCTAAGCCACAAATGTTGTTGAGGACGAAATTGAAAGTATAACACAAACCACATATTCTAATATTATTGGAATTACAAAGACAATGGTATTATTGAATATGACATATCAACCATCTACCCATCTACAAGTGTAACCATAAGCATTGATGAGGGAAAAAAAAAAGGTTTTATCATTTTATTAACTATATAATAATTTTCAAACTTGTAATATTAATTTTTTTATCCTAACATGCATAAATTTAGTTTTATGTTAATAATGTGAAGTAGGACTACAAACGAGCGAGCCGAGTATTGTGCTGCTCGAGCTCGGCTCGTTTTAAATTTCACGAGCTCAAGCTCGACTGGTTTTGAGACTCACGAGTTTGGCTTGTTTTAGGCTCGTGAGTTTGGCCGTTTTATATTGTTATTCAAGCTCGAGCTCGCAAATAAGCTTGAATTCGAGCTCATATCGAGCTTGAGTTTTAGCTCACAAATAAGCTCGAGCTCGTTTTCTACTATTATTCGAGCTCGTGTTCGAACTCGTTAAAAGTTAGTCAAAAATCAAGAAAATTCATTTTTAATGTCGTTTCAGTGAGAAAATGAAAATAGCAGTTTCAATGAAAGATAAATGAAATAGCAAAAAATTGAAGTGAAAAGGCAGGTGGCTTGGCTAAAACATATTTTTTAGTTTGGTACTAAAATTACATCGTTTTGATATGCTCACAAACCGATTAAACGAGCTACCCGCGAGTTTTTTTAAACGAGTTATTCGCGAGCCTAACTGCTAAATTTTCGGCTCAAGCTCGATTCGTTTATTATCAATCTGAGCTTTTATCGAGCGAACACCGAGCCACTTGCGAACGGCTCGTTTGCAGCCCTAATTTTAAAGTTTCTTATTCATTAAGTTACTAAATCGCCTAACAGCAAATAAAAGAAAACTTCCACATATACTTGTTCAGAACCAAAATTGCAAGTGTCTATATACCTATAAACCAACTATTTTAAGCGAGTGTAGGCCTTCCATATTTTGTTGATTATTATCCCTGGTAAGGTCTATAAATTCTTCATCTTCTTCTTCTTCACCATGGTAAGAATCTTCTCTATCACCAGACTCATCTTCGTACTCTTCATTGTCGTCATCCTCCTCATCAGCATCGACATCTTCTTCGTTAACAAACCTAGAAGCTCCATTAACGCTCTTTGTAATACTACCGTCATTGAAATTTCCTACAAGTTGATTAGCTTCGTCTTGTTCATCTGCCGTTTTGGCCAAAGACAACAAGATGTTTTTGGCTTTCTGGTCAGGAGGAACTCCAAAGCGCTCCATTTCCTTATACCAAGAGACTGCACTTCCAAAATCTTTGTTCTTGCCATATGCATCCATTATTGTTGTGAAAATTGTTTGATTTGCTTTTATGCCACTTAATTGCATATCTTCGTATTTTTTCATCATATTCTCGAGATCATTTGTCTTCGCATACCCTTTGATCAATGTCCCGTATGTGACAACATTGGGTTCAAATCCATCTTGTTTCAGTCTAATGAAGAATTTTTCAGCGCCCTCCATATCAGATGCGTTCACATAAGCTGACAGCATTGTTGTATATGAGCAAAGATCTGGGTTGCATCTGCAAAATATGATATTATAGCAGAAGACCATTAATAAACAGTTTGGAATACTTCCTTTAAGAACCTAAAAACAATCATGTACGTTACATCAAATTGAAGTAAATGTTACATTCTTGCAGACACAATCATAACACCTGAAGCCTCATGAGTAATGACAATTTTTCATTTCTAACTATGAAGCGTGAACATTTCAGTCTTGTATGTACAGCAATATTAGACACTTATTCAATACCTTTTCGAGACAACATCAGAAGCATCTATATTAGAGGATTTACAAAGAAACAAGACGCAGACATTAAGAAGTTATAACAGAACTTTAGTGGGAAAATTAGTTAAGTTGCAGCGCATGTAAAGTGTTATAAAGAGTCTGTTAGAGTTAGTTTTGGTTAACAACTTTTAGTTCAAGCATAGAAATAAAGTATAAATTTATCTGTCGTAGCCTTCTTGTCAATATCTGTAAATCATTTTATTCAATATACAATTATTTTACTTTCTTCTCATGCAGAATATATTAATATAACAATAAAAGAAATTCCTTGTCAATTGATCAATAACATATGTGAGGTCTAAGAACAATTCAACAGTCTCATCTATTGCTGTTCATTTTTTTTTTTTTGGGAATATACGGACAATGCATGTAAAACGAAATATATAAGCTCTAAGAAGTGTACTGCACAATTAAGTTGCGGATAGGAAATCTCTACCTGTCTCTTCTCATGCTCTTGAACACTGTTCGAGCCTGCTCCACCATCCCTGAGATGGCAAAGGCATCAAGCAAAATGTTATATGCTTTGTGGGTTGGCCTACAAGAGAAAGAATAATGACATGGTTATCTCCAGAAGGAAACGAAACAGCATGAATTCAGCTATCAACACTTAATAGCTAAATACTAGGACAATATGTAAAATCCTTCAGGACAGATGATAAAAAATGTATACACAGTATCTGAAATTCACCAGATAATGGTGTTAATGGGAGTACTCCGTTGACTTCACAACTACTGCCTAGTTGATACTGTCAAGGGAAGTTCTCCCATTGGCAAATCTCCAGCAGACACCAGAAAGCACAAGAATTTGATGACTGGATAAATGATTTGGGAATTTGAGTAAAATTTAGAGAAGATTTATTTTGATTGTCAGTGTGTCCTCAATGTTGAATTCAGGACTTCAGAAAAAAAAATTTTTGGCGCAAATTGTTGATGACTACGAGCCTTGAAGATACCAGAAACAAAGAGGAATGGCGATAGTATTCAGTGTAAGTGAGCAACGCATGAATGATACGTTTATCAACAGAATTCTAGATACTGGCTTCCTGTAAACAGTCAAGATTACGGTATACACAAACCTGACACCAGCATCTAGCATCTCCTCAAAAACTGCCAAAGCTTCTTCTTCCCTCCGAGCTTTTCCATAAGCATTGATGAGTAATGCATAGCTCACAACATCAGGTTTGAGACTGGATCTTTGCATCTAAAAGTATGCATTTACTTCAAAATCTGATTTTATTATAAAAAAAATATTAAAACGGAAGAAAAAAAAGGAAACTAAAGAACAAAATATCCAACTTCTAGAACACCCAAAACATGTTTTTCGACTCTTTTAACATGTTCAGCACAAACTTGCAGGCAAACATGAGCAAAAGCTTTAATCGCTCTCAAATTCTAGCATCTTCTCCTTAGGATTTTTTTTTTCTCATTTTGCATCAGGAAAGCAAATAACTGTGGGAAAACAATTTTTTTTCCTTCAAAGTACACATTAGAATCCTATATCAATTAGATATCATCAAGTTCATCCACCAGTTGATTCTGTTTAACAGTTTTAATTACTACTTTAAAAAAGTAATGAACTTTTCATAAATTTCACCTGGTCATAAATCTTTGAAACTTCCTTATAATTGGTCTCGAATGACATTAAGCTATTATAAGTGACAGTTGAATGTGGGACTCCTCGCTCTGTCATCACTGAAAGCATTTTCCGAGCTTTTTCATAATTCCCAGCTTTTCTGTACATGTATATCATCATGTGGAACATTTTCTGATCTGGTTTTAAAGGTGGCTTTTCCTCTTTCAATAAAGTCTCGAACACTTCTTCAGCTTCTTTAAACTTGTTTCCCTGCAGTAATTCCAAAGACAATTACTCTACTACTGTAAGATTCAAGACAGCAGCAAATTTACAAAATAATAACATGATGCTTTTCTGATTAACTCATATTTACTACGCCACAGGTTCAACCTGAATCAAAATCATAACTGTAACCCATTGTGGACTGGAGAGAGGGACCTCTTTGAAATTTACATGCTTCTTCTAGTAGCAGGATATTTAATAAGTTACATTTCAGGATATCCAACCACATAAATTAAGTTGATTGCAGTTCTAAAAGATTGAATGTAAATTTGGCCTTGTTCACAAATAAGATCATTATCAGAATATTCTAAAACATTCTTGATTCTTGAATTAGAAGAAAAGAAAGAGATAGAAAGCAAAATAATACGTAAATCAACATAAATGGATTATATTATAGAAAGCAAAAGGCACATTAACACATGATCAGATACATACATGCATAACAACACACATCAAAGATAGAGTACCTCAACAAATGTTTTCAGTATTATTTGATAAGTCAAGGCAGAAGGCTTAGGTCCTGAAGATTGCATCCTTCGAAATATGGCTTCAGCATTATTATATCGAGCTCCTCTTCCATAGGCCTCCATAAGGGCAGTATAGGATACAACATTCGGTGCATAACCCTTCTTATTCATATAACTTAAAACCTTCTCAGCCTCATTGAAGTTCCCTTGCTTTCCATGAGCTGTGATAAGCATGATGGCATCCATTTCATTGAAGTCCCACCAAGGTTGTGTCCGAAGCCATTCTAAAATCTATTAATATGGGAAATTAGAACACAATTAGCAAGAATTACATCAAAATCATAAAACTTTAACAAATATGATCTGAGAACAGAAAAAGCTCTTGTTTATAGAAGAAAATAAGCAAGTACATTAATTAGGTACATGAACAAGAATTACCAAAACCAAATAAACCAATGACATAATATTTGAAATGAAAGATGGATTTGAGTAATTGCGTTTGATATAAAAACACCAAATTTAGATTCTCCTCTAACCATAATTCGCATAACATGCATTTCAAAATCCAAAACTCTATTCATAATCTTTATAACATGAAACTTCAGAATTCAAAAACTTGAAATATCCCTGCTCAATGCTCATTCAAAAAAAAGGAATAAAAAAGAAACTTTCTTCAATTACAAACCTCAGCAACAAGATTCCATTTCCTTAACTGCTTAAATCTAACCAAAGTACCCAAAACAAGATCTTTAGGAAGATCCTGATTCTGGGCAATCCTTTTTCTCTTAAGTACTGCAACAGCAGAACCAGTTTCATCAATTTGCTTCATAAGTCCTCTCCAATTCTTCTGGTCAGCTTCATCTGCTGCGTCTTTGAAGACCTCCATTTTCCTTCTCTTCCGCATAAACTTCCTTGGAGATAACATACCCATTGCTACTACCTCTAATTTTCCTCCTCTTCCTCTTCCTCTTCCACCTCCATAGATTTTGGGACATATATTGAGTGGAGTTACAAGTATTTTAGACTGGCTGAAATTGAAAAACCAACAAAAAGAAACAAAATAAGTAAAAGAAATTGAAAAATCACTAGATAAAAAAGAGAGCATACCTCCAATTAGCTGGAGGAGGAGAAATGCAGGGCTTGAAGTAGAGAGCTGGAGCCATTTCCGTTTGGGTTTTTGAGGTTTATCGAAATCTAAACATATTTGTAGATATTTTACTTTAGTATTTTCTTGTGGAAGGATATATAAGGTAGCAAATGGTTCATGAGAGAGCCAATACGACGTCGTATTTGACAAGCACATATCTTGCAAAAAATCTGGAAAAACATTTTATTTTACTACCTATCTCCAATCAAAATGTTATTTCAATCTTTGATTTCACCAATTTTATTCAATTAGATGCAAATTCAAAATTGGAACGTAATTGCAAACTCTTTCTTCAAACAAGCTTATCTTCTGTAATTTTCTTTCTTACTCCAGTCTGTGATTAAATCAATAAGAATTTAACATTATTATTCTTTTGTCCGATTCTTTAACAAGTGGAGAGATACGTCTTCTTATTCATAACAATAAAATTAAAAATTTTCTCCATTTGATTGAAACAGAATAGTAATTAATTTAGTATATCTTACATTAATTAAACAAAATAAAATAAAGCTAGCAAATTCATATATTATACCTTGGTACAAAAGGAAAATCAAGTGACCCAATCCACAATTTTCTGTCTCTTTCATTAGCTTCACTTAAGGACTTAAATCCATTTTGATCATCAAAAAATTCCAAAATACCACCATCTTCACCAACTCTCAATGCCATGCCACTGTACTCTCCATTTTCTCTTTTAGAATTTACACCTACCCAATACCCTCCTCTTGGACTCTTCTTTATATTATCAGGAAATCCTGGTAGTTTCGAAAATATTTCCAGAGATCCATTTTTAGGTGTTTTAATCCAATACTTTAGAATTCTACTAGTTGTGGTTTCTGCAACTAAAATGGAGTTGCCATCTTTGCTTATTGCTACTCCATTTGCAAATGTTAGATTTTTAACTAGTACTTCCACTTTTTTGCTTTCTACATCATATTTCATTAGCCTTCCTGTTTTATCTTCATTTAACATCATACTCATATAATCCCTGCAACATAAAAGGAAAAATATGAAGGGTCCAAAATATTAATTTGGAGTAAATTAAAAATTAAACATGGGAAAGGGTAGCATATAGCATATATATTCCCTACTCTACTCTTAAAATTCATTGAATATCTACAGTGAAAAGAAAACAGAAAACAGAAATTGTGAAGGAAGACAAAAAATATATGAATTATATATATTGTCATATATCTACATATGAACTATATATATTTTGTCATATACATGAATTATATATATTTTAATATATACCTTACATATATCAATGCATATGAATTATGTATTGTCATATATTATTCATATATGGTATATATAACAGTATACATGAACTATATATATTATTATATATACTTCATATTTTAATATATATACCAATATATATGATTTATATATACTACATTCGTAATATATATACCAGCATGAACTATATATACTATTATATACATTTCAAATATTGCATATGAAATTTATATACTGCTATATATAATGCGTATATGGCATACATATCAGTATATATTAAATATATATACTAGCATATATACTTTATGTTAGTATATATGAATTGTATATACTGACATATATATGAGGGATAATTTTGGAATTTTTAAAAGAGTTCCATCTTCAACATTTTGCAGTCACACTAGATGTCGATACTGTTACTTTTATATATTTAGTTCATTTGATTAAAAAATTCATTTGATTAAAAAATAAATAAGAAATCATCACTAAAAATTAAATTAATAGCTTCAGATGTGATGAAAACACTCAACTTTATTACAAATCAGAATCTTCATTCAAAAATAAAAGGGTTTGTAGAAAGTGAAAGATCAGATTGAGTGATTTTCCATGCTGAAATTGATTTTGCAGGAACTATAGGAGGAGCAGTTATCTCGGTTTTGTCCGTTTAGACAGTGTCAACTTATAATAGGGACATATTTGAGTTTTTTTATAAAATAGGTATTATTTTATTAATTTACATAAAAGTGTGCTAATCTCTTTAATTTAGCACAAAATATGTCCTAAATGGCTTCCGGACCCTTCAACATGTTAATAATAATAATAATAACGAATTGGATCAGATAAAATAATACTGAGCTCCAACTTAGCTCAATGAGAAATTGTCAGGCTCATAAGTGGTTCTATTCGTTTATAACCTTGCAAATTGACTATATATAGTCGGTGAGGGGACCAATTCAATGTTTAACCTTAAATTTATCATAAAATTAAAATTTAATTATAATTCAGTCATTTTATTATGGAATTAATTGAGATTATTACTTTCTATAATAATCATAATAAGTACTGTTTCAAAGGAAAAGTACTCACCTTCTCTGGTATAATGAACTGCTATCAGTAAAATAGATAGTTCCAGTGGATTGATCAATGTCCAAGCCATTAAGAAACATAAATGGTATACCATCGCCACTTGTCGCCATCTTAGTGGCCAACCCACCTTCACACCCAACCTTCATCAGTCCCATATAAGCATCAGCAATATACAAATCACCGTTAGATTCGTTGACGGCCAAACCTAATGGACGGCCACAGATTGGCTCCATTTCGTACGTATTACATGCTGCCTCGCATCCGACTCTGCTTTACAAAATATATTTAATTAATTTACAATGGAAAAACACCAAAATTATTGTATGTAAAACCAAATATTATTTCGTGTGATGTATGAGAATTATCTTGATTTATTTTATAAATCATAGTTAAGACATAAATAAATTGTATTTAAAAACCGTTTATTCAGTTGAGTGTTATCCTACTTATAAAACATGATGATAAGCATGCAACATAATTATACATTACCTATGAGAAGAAGTGACGGCAAAATTTACCCAACGTTGTTGATTTTCCACCCACTTAAGAATCCGACCGTCCGATACACCGGTATAAGGTCCTTCACCGGCAGACACACCAAAGGCAAAACTTTCCGGTCCTGTGGCACCGCCAAGGCAAAGAATATCCGGTTGCTCAAATGAAAATGCTGAATTAGGTGGTCGATATGAAAACTTATTGGTACTAATACTATGGCTAATTACAATTAAGGCAGTGATAATAAAAAATGGGTTTAAGGTGATAGCCATGATGAAGAAAGAATAAATATTGGAAATATATAGGAAGAAAATGAGGGAAAATTAGAGGCCTATTAGTTCATTTCTTTCTTTATATAAAACAGAATAAGAAGGAATATATACTACTTTTTGCTTTTCTCTTCATTATATCTCTGCAAAGTGGTATTAGAGGAAAAAATATGGGCCAAATCTATTTTTGTGAGTAGTCAATTTTTTGTTTCTTCTTGTTTCTCTTTCTCTTTCCTGTTTAGCAACTTTTCTTGTTTGTTTCTCGAGAAAGTTTAGTTTATTGTTATCCTACTTATATAAACATGGTGATAAGCTTGCAACATATTTCACATTACCAATGATCTATGAAAGAAAAATCTCTTATTTCTTTGTATAAATACCTTATTTATAAATAATCCGCAACAAAAAAAAAAATCATTCAGAAAATCCTTGTTAAATGAGAATTTGATTCGGTAATGGGTACCGGTTGCAAAGAGTTTTGGCACAAAATTATGCTAACATGCATGATTTCATATTATTAAGAGCGTACAAGTAACTATTATTTAGTTTGTGATGAGCAAGGATTTTCTTGTCCCAAACAAATATACATTTCAAATATAATACAAGCACAAATAGGTAAAAAATTCTTACAACTACAACATATATTGGTAGGATACTGCAAATTACCCAAAATACCCTCAACATCATGTTAGGATTTCTATTGCAAATTGTAAACACCTAAGAAAGGCATCAAAACTGACCCAATCCATAACTTCCCATCTTTCTCTTCCACTTCACTTATAAATCTCAGCGTCTTACCATCACAATCTTCAAAAGCTTGTACAACTTTTCCATCTTCACTTAGCTTTACAGCCGTTGCGTGAGGTTTTCCACCTACTAATAAGGAATGCAGTTGCTTAAAACTAAGTGGAAGTTTTAATAATGTCTTCCCAATCCATGGGTAAGAAAGAATCAACTTTGCTAGAAGTCCTTTTTTGGCATGTAAAGCTACCCAGAACTCTCCTTTTGAGTTCCTTCTGATGTTATCTGGAAATCCGGGAAGCTTTGCAAAAACTTCAGCCTTTCCAACGTTAGGACCGTGTAGCCAAAACCTTAAAACTTGACAAGTAGTGGTTTCTGCAACTAGCAAAAAAGAGTTGTCTTTGCTTAGAGCTACACCGTTTGCAAATGCAAGGTCTTCTAGTAATATGGTTACTTCTTTGTTTAATTTGTCATACTTCAGTAATCTACCCGTCTTGTCATTGTTCAAGATGGCCGCCATAAATTGCCTGCAAAATAACATACATGCATAAAAAGAGAAGAGGATAAATAAATTGTGCATAAGAAAATGGAAAGCGAACAACTTTTCTCAGGCTATTAATATAGGAATGAGCATTTTCACCTTTTCTGTATCGAGAAGCAATATCTCAATACAGAAACAAAAGTTTTAATTGACAAAATTAGACTCAGATAGCAGTAAATTAAAAATGTTATAACAGTACCAAATTATTCAGTTAAAATATGTTACTGATTTCATAAACCCTGCAACAAAATTGTATTCATAAACTTGAACCAAAAATTGGGCAACAATTCAGAATCCTTTTGGAATATTTATTAAATCTCCCTATTTAAGTAGATTGGACCTTGCAAGGCATAATTATCTTAAATATATTAATCACTTCTTTATTTTCCAAATGCTTGGAAAAAGCTTTTGAGAAAAATGTTAAAAACAGAGCTGAAAAATGAAACATGTCTTGTAGTTTCAACATTAAATTTTCAAGCTACATAATCCTGAAAAGCTTTCTTAAAAATTACCTTCTCTGAAAGGCTTTGCTTGTATCAGTGAAGTAAATTACATCTTCTTTCTCATCAATATCCAAATCATTGGTGAAGCGCAAAGGGTGGCCTTCAACTTCAGAGACTACAGGTTTAGCCAAACCTCCATTTGGACCAACGACTTGAAGACCTAAATAGGCATCAGCAATGTAGAGATCTCCGGTTTTCTTATCAAATCGTAGTCCCAATGGCCTTCCACACACATGCTCCAATTGCGGTGCAAATGGGTGAACACACTTTTCCCTTATACATTTAAGGTTCCATTCCAGTCAAACTTACGAAAACCAAACAATTTCCACGTCAAGAACACAAAATAAAATTCTTATTCCAGCGATATTGGTAAGTTCCACATGGAATAACATTAGAAATTTGAATCATAATTAATAAACTGTACATAACTACAAACAGATTTAACAAACTATGTGTAAATGTAAAACATAATTCCCAAGAAAATGAACAATAGCAATTAATGAAAATTTGTAAAAGCTTTAGTATAATGACAATGGCTTGAATACCAATTTGAATTTCTAAGATGCCAATATGTACCCATCATTTCTTGACTAATTATCAGACAAATCCAAAGCAATTAAGGATAATTTCTCAAGTTCTAAGCATTACATATGTACAAATTCAATAAAATTCATGAAAATCCTAGAGGACGACGATGGATAATAATGTGATAAAGACTAGAACTTTCAGATAGAAAAAAAAAAAAAAAAAAAAAACCGAATTAGTTACCTACTAGAAGTAGTGGTGGCAAAATCAAGCCAACCACGGCCATTTCCAAGCCATTTGAGGATTCTGCCATCGGCGACACCAGTGTAAGGTCCTTCTCCAGTTGGATCAAAGACCAGACTTTCCGGTCCTACAGCTCCGGCGACTTGAACGACCTCTGCATCGCGAAGATGATCAATAGACGATGGCAAAGAGGGTGGTGCAAAGATGTTATAGGGATTGGTTATTAGGACGGATAAAAACGCAACAACCGCCGCCGCTGCTGCTCCGAGTACCAAATTCTTGTTCATGCTTAGCCGGAGGTATGTATCTGTTCAGGCTGCTGCTTCTTTGCTTACATTGTTTTTTATTTCTAGCATACCGACACAATCCAATTCCATAAATTTGAAAAAAAAAAAAATTTAGGTACCTGGATTTTTTTAATAATATTGAGATTCACTCTTCTATCTTATAATTATTATTTACAACTCCTTACATATTTTATTTATCACTGCTTAGTTTTTCATCCAAAAAACTGCTAAATTGCTAAATTGGAGAAAATCCCATATACTCTTAAAAATATAAATTTTTAGGTCTTTATATTTTGTGTAATATTAAGATTCGATTTCTCTCTTACATTTTTAATATTGTCATTGTCACCTCCTCCACTTAACACCACAACATCACGAATATAAAAAAAAAGACAAATAACAATTTAGAAAATATAGCAATTCCAACACGGTGTAAAAATTAGAGAATTTGTCTTCATCGGTCGATCTTTTATTCAACAAAACAACAATAGTTATTACAATTAGAATAAATATATTTCTTTAAAAAAAAAAAAAGCAAAATCTTAAGTACATGATTTTGTCATCTAGTAGGGATGGCATTGAAGTACATTTGTGGTTGAGTTTCCAGTTCATGATTCTACGAAATCCAATTTTCAAAATAATACTTCATGTGTACGGCTAGTATAGAAAAGTAAGTTTTTTACGCAAATTATAAAAATGAGATAAATTATATTTATCTTTATCTGTCAATCAAAAATCTCATTACCGTATGAATAATTGTGAATATTTTTAAAATTATAATATGCATAGTTATTGTATATTACTTTCTTACGTTTAATATATAAAATAATAAATAATACAAAATTGTGGAAAAGTTTTCTTATAGTAACAATACGGAGTACAATAAAACCGTTGGAAGCCTCAATTTGAAGGTATTCTTTATTTACATCTTCATTGTTATATTCTTTGAGAGGACTTTCCTACTTTAATCTACTTGTTATTCATAAGTATTATGGTGGAGACCGCAGTTACTGCTTCAAATTCTCTTGCTTATCTAATTTATATGGCAATGGCATATATTTCATTAATCTCTTTATTTTAACCAGAGAATATGGCAAATTGGAATTGTCTTAAAATACAGGTCTTAGAAACTAGGCAATATGACAAATGAAACTTGCCTTTAAATATAAGTCCTAGAAGAAATTAGACAATATGCCAGTACAAAATAAGCTAAACTGGCAACAAAATGTAACTTGAAGTACTGACGAATACATTTTTATTAATTCTCAACTGTTGGAAGTGGCTTATTTATCATGGCAAATTAAGAAAATAGCAGATAATCCCTTTCATAAATCAATAATCAACTACCCAATAAGCTAATTCAGTACATATCATGTCCTTCAGTCAATAATTTCAAATCGTCTATAAACAGAGGGCACAAATGTCACTATTGCTTCATCAACAATGCATTTTGCAGCTACACTCAAGGAACTCAATACAATAAAGGTACCTTCCATGGCATTTTTTAATCAGACTCAAATATGGCCCTCTGGCTTCAACTAAATGAGTAATGAACAGATAATAGGGCATTGGAGTTCTTCACTCAAAGTCACGAGCTTTATTGAGATAAAGGCTGGGGAACACCCTGTGCTTTCCATGATAGGCACATTCCACCAAGCACAGTAAATAAGAATTAAAATTTAAAAACTCTTCTTTGTAGTGTAAAAACTGATCAAAATACACAGATAATACAATGTACGAAACATGGAGTTCAAAACTAACATTGCAGATCAGAAAAAAAAAAGTAGAATAACATTACATTGACAACATCAAATTATATGTATCCAAAATTTTAAAGCTGGCAAAAGCTCCCATGAAAATCATATATGAATCTCCAGTCATGCCAAATCAAGCCGAAAATGTATATTATAAGTTCTGCTGTTGGTTCAGGCGGAAAGGTCGCAGAAAAGTAAACTCACATTAATATTCAGAAGGAGATATTACGTCGTCAATTTTTAATATCATTTTGACAACTTGTGTTGCAAGCAAGATCTGTTGTTGTTTCCCTATCAAAGTCTCAAACACATTTTGTTCCCGCATGTCATTTGTGCCAACGTCATTGCAGTCGATTCCACAGTGAGGGTTATTCTCCTGCAGACAATTTCAGGAATTAAAATTGAAGTATTGCGGAGGGGAAATCAGAAATAAATATAAGCAGTCATCTTATGATTGGTCATGGCATTCCATTTACCTTAATTTGCTGAGATTTCACTGCAGAGAGGGTCTCAATAGGTTGGAGGCCACTATTTTCTGCGAGTGCCATAGGGACGGCATCTAAAGCATCAGCAAATGCCCGGATGGCATACTGCAGATGGGAGAAAAGGAAAATTTGTTTTAGTCTAAAACAAACAATAGAACGTAGAGGAACAAGAAAAAAAAGGAATGAAGGGCATAAAAGATTACTGGACCTGCTCAACTCCAGGATATCGATCAGCAGCAGCCTCAACAGCAATTGAACAGGAAATCTCAGCTGAGCCACCGCCATATACAATAGAATTGTTGCGGATGAGATTCCTGGCTACACATAGAGCATCATGGAGACTACGCTTTGTCTCTTCTATCATCATCTTGTTACCTGATACAAGAAGCAGCACTCAGGACTGAACCAATTAACTTGGACCTCCAATATCTATCCCACCCTCTATCTAGGATTTCTTTTTTAATTATTCAATATAATCTACAAGTTCCTTTTCCTTCTAAAATAAATTTTCTACAATGCTAACACATAAAAAAATCCCTTGCTTGCCAGTAAGAGAAGGCTTGCTAATTGCTACAAACGGTATCAGAATGGAAGCGGCAATAAATTAAGAAAGATGGGAAAAATGAGTTTAGAATATTGAGGCACAACACCAAGAATTTTTATGGTGCTCATATGATATGAGACACCATTTCAACAGATATTTTCTAAGTGTGTAATCTTTCGAGAGTTATTGATTCCAAATCTGTAGCTTAATGACAAATATTCCTAAAAAGAAGAGTAGTTTCAAATGCAAGGCATCACAATCACTGTAATACTGAAAGTGAAAATAAACATAGAAACTGCAATATAGAACAGGGAGGGCTAATGTAATCCACCTCCACGAATAAATATGGTAACAGCCCTCGAATTTGCACAGTGCTCAATATACAGCATCCGATCTTTTGTCGTTCCAAAAGACTTTTCTCGGACCACGCCAGCCTTAAAACATAGAATATAAGACAGATTGGTAAAAGGTCAGAATTTCCAAGAAAAAACAACAGATTGTACATGTATCAAGCTGAGAGTTCAACATAGAGGAGTGCTGAGGAAATATAAAATACAAAGGTTCCTGTACAAAGGTTCTGTACTTCTCTCCACCAACCAAGAATATATAACTTAAATATTCTAAATACTTTATCACACGTGGAAAGTAGATCATTAGAATTCTGAGTCTAAGGCTTAACTAGGCCAAGCCAAAACTTTATAAAAATGCAAAGCAAGGACAAAAGGTGTGAAACAAAAATTACCTTCCCCAGCTTTTCAGGCGTCAACTCCTGGAACCGAGGCACTATTCTTCCACCTAGAAAGACAAGATACAAATGTACAATCATTTTCACTTACCCTTAAAGACACTTTAGTAACTTTATTATGACAGCATTCATAGGACAAATACAAATAAGAATAAGAAACCAATGAACACAGACCTGTAGCTATTGCTATCAGCTCTAGCTCAACACCGCCAACCCATCTGACTGCAGGCAAGTTCCTATGCATTAGCAAATGATTTGCCTCATCATCGAACCCCCATTGGCATATCACCAATGTAGCACCAACATCCTGCAGTAAATAAAAGAAATGATGATAGAGAGACAGCATAGCAGTGAGCAAACCCCTAAGCCATCAACTAAGCACCACTTTGAACTAAAATGCTGGGCTCGGAAAAGAACACAAGGTGGGGAAAAGGGAAGGAGAGGATTAAATGCAGAAGATTTGGGTAGAGCAAGTTTTATGGAAACACAAAAGGGCAAAGTGACAAAGGAAGCACAACCTTGCATTTCTGAACCATGTCATCAAAATACTGTTGCTCTTGCTTCCGTAGAGTCTGAAACTTCTCCACTGTATCGATATCCACCTTATGTTTAGTCTTCGGCTTGGGGGGTTCAAATGGGCATGTCAAGATAGCAATTTTCGCGTCTTCAATTTTCTTTGGCATCTGTGGATGACTCATATCCTTGTCAACTATTATTCCATATATTAATTCGGTATCTTCCAACTTGCCACCTACTTTTCCTTCAACTTTTATCAAATCCAAATTAACATCCTTCCTCTCTAAATCTGCAACTGCCACAACAGATTTAACAGCAATCTCAGCCAAACTTCGCTTGCACCGATTTACTCTGCAAAGTGAAGAAGAAAATGTTCATATTTGAAATACATTACATGAAAGATTGTATTAAAAAAAAAAAAAAAAGAATGGAGAGAAATCTGTTATGAAGATTCCAAAGGCAACAACTATAGGCTAGCAATTTTTCCCCTATAATAAGGCTTCAAATCAATATTTCTTTAATTCAAATGTGCTAGCTATGGAATCTTATCAATGCAAATGCTAAGCTTGGCTAATCAGACTATATAGATTTATCTAAAGGACTATTTCAGAAGTATTATACGTATGTACAGTGCCTTAATCATATATTTATCAACCTCCTGAATGTCGAATCATCGTCTCCAGTTAAAACTATGATATAATTTCAGGATGACATTTCCAGTTCTAGGCCACATGTAAAAAGGTACAAAAGTAATTTAAGATCACAATGGCAAATTAGCAACTGCCCAAAATGCAAGGTAAAGAATGCTGCAGATCCAGAAGATCAATGTCACTATCGATGCGCACAAGAAAAGTCCATGACAAGATAATGGCCACTACAAACCAAAGTCAACAAATAGGAATAATTATCAGTATTACAAGCGGATAAGACCACAAAAAACAGCATATCATTTAAACTACAAAGCATATTTAAGACAAGCTACTTTAAAACTAAGAACAAAAGCAGAAAGCAAACTCACATCTTCGAGGACAGTGTGGTCATGCAAGTTTGAACCAAGGGCTCTATGTTACTCACTCCAAAATCAAACCTCTGTGAGATATGTTCCAAATGATCAGCAGCTATTCTAGAAGCCATCTCATAGCCCTCTGCAATACGAATGGGGTGAATTCCACGCTCTAAGAGCGTCTCAGCCTGCTCCAAAAGTGCTCCAGCCATAACAACAACGCCAGTTGTCCCATCACCAATTTCAAAATCCTGACTCCTAGAAAGTTCTACCATCAGTTTCGCAATCTGATTGTCCACATCCATTTGCTCTAAGATGGTTGCACCATCATTTGCTACCAATACAAACGAATAAAACACATCAGGGCACATAATCTCAACCACCGAAATTTCACTGCACACACCAAATGCAACTTCCAAAAGGCGATTGAAGCAAAAATATAACAGAAAATGCTTACTAAGATTACGAGTCTAAGCAGTTCAAAATAGACGGCTAATGAATGTTAATACCAAATCTTCTAAGTAAACCTAGCTAAGCAACGAACTAAATTGAACCACTACTAGATCGTAACAAAACCAAATACCAAAATAAGCATAAACTGAACTTCAACACGGAACAGTGAGTATAGAAGGAAGAGAACTTACTGATAGTGACGTCGCCGTCGGGACTTTGAAGCATCTTGTCCATGCCTTTAGGGCCAAGAGACGTACGAAGAATACGAGCGACCGCCTTTCCTGCGGAAATGTTAGCTTTCTGAGCATCAAGACCTCTCAATCGAGTCTTCTGCTCCTGTTCTTTTAAAATTATAAATGGCCGCCCGAACTCGTCAAAGGCTAACGCCATTTCTCCTAGATTTTAATATTTCTTCTCTCGCTTATCTCTAGCTTTCTGCAACTAAGAAACAAGGAAATGGAAGGATTCTAAGAGAAATGCAGGAACAGTGTAGAAAGGTTTAAAGAGAGAGTAGCTTTGTAATGGTTTTTCAAAGCCCTAGCTTCTTCTTGTATTTGTATGGTTTATAAACTGTTATTTTATATTTTGTTTAATTAAAAAGTGATTATTTTAAGAAATATTATTTTTAAAAATGATTTTTTTAAATGTGGTAAATTTTGGAGGGTATTTATATAAAAACCCTATCTTTCAATTGGGGATGTATATCAATATGGGTGTGCTTTTTTTTTGAAAAAACGAAAATCGGATTAATTTAAAATAGAAATTTGGTCTAACTAATTTTTAATTAAAAATATGGTTATTTTTATATTTTCTATAAATATAAGTTTGTTTCTCAAAATTAGTGTTTTTAAATTATTATAAATAAATGATTTTTAAATTATAATCAAATTAAAAATAAATAGTTAATTATTTCTATAAATTAATTTATAACCAGTTAAAGTGTTTCTGTAAATTAATTTAAAATTAATTATTAATTCGAAAATTTATGAAAATGACAAAATAGACGTGTGTTGTTTATTATATAAATTGTTTTAATAATAATAATAAATTTGAATTTTTAATTCTTAATAATTTTTTATATTGTAACAATTTTATATTTATATGGGTCATTAATTAAAGAAGTTTGTTTTATATATAAATACATATATTATATCATATGTCATTTACTATAATTTAAAATAGTTATTACATGTCTTACTTATAATATACAACATATACTTATATCAACACAACAATTCACAATGTTTTATTTACATAATATTCAACTTAGACCTATACAACAAAACTATATATGTGATGCAAAATGAGAGAGAGAGGTCTTAAGTTTCGGCTGATCAATCTGTGTAAAATGAATATGAAGTGTTACACTTTACATCATGAACTGACTCTGTCAGTTGTAGTCAAAGACTTGAAATCATAAATTTTTTATTTTGATGAATTGCATATTCAGCAAGTATAAACTAATATGATAAAATCAACAATAAATCACATATTTATAACAATAATAAAAAAACATTGATATACATATGTTTATGTCATATGTTTCAATTTAATTACATAATCCATCAAGTCAAGTACAGTTCCAGAAATTTCATATAATATATAACAAATGGTTTGTCAGTATCAAATTCATGTATAATCCGAAAGTCTATTTATAAATAATATATCGACTCATAGGATTGTCTGTAAAGTCATATAATGAT
Organism: Croton setiger; assembly: GCA_948099555.1. Taxonomy (NCBI): domain Eukaryota; kingdom Viridiplantae; phylum Streptophyta; class Magnoliopsida; order Malpighiales; family Euphorbiaceae; genus Croton; species Croton setiger. The sequence goes on along the minus strand of CANUEY010024237.1, from coordinate 3,539 downwards.
TTGTGGGTTCTGACTGTGAAATTTTGCAAATACAAGTTAAGATGATCACAACTCATTTATTAAGTCATGTATGAATGTTTCTGTATGACATCTATATAATTATCACAATTTTCAATATAACTAAATTATTGAACTTTAGTACTAATCTAAACAATTAATCAACATATATTCTATATCAATAAAATTAATTGATCGGACTTCAATATCGATCCAAAACAATTAATCATCAATTAATCAATTTCAATAAAATTAATTGATTGAGCTTCAATACCGATCCAAACAAATAATCAACATAAAATTAATAATTTAACAAAAGCAAATCATTTCAATCATTATACTTAAAGTTTATACTTACCTCTTAATCAGAATTAAAATCAGGCTTCGGATTGCTTCATTCGTTTCCCTATTATATTTGATGGTCCTATATATTCAGTATTAAAAATTTTATTTTTCTTCATTTATATTTCAAATGAGATCTTTTTATTATATTAATCATATTTTATAAAATATTTTTATTTCATTTGAATTTTAACTTCCAATATATGTTTACTATATTTAAAATATTAAATAATGCTATTATGTTTAATATCAAACTCAATTATCATATATTAATTATATTTAACAATATCTATCATAATTTAACTCAATTAATTAAATTTTAAAGTTTTCAATGGTTCAGTTGAAGTTTGATAGTGAGTTCAGGGGTAAATTTGTAATATACAGAATTCAATTAGGCGAGGGACCTAACTGAAAAGAATTAAAAGTTCTGAAGGACTCAATTAAAAGCGTTTCAGAACTTCAGGGAACAAAATAAAAATTAATTGCATAAACTTATAACTTTAAGGACCAATTTGTAATTTTATAAAATTCACATACACAAAGGAAAAAAATATAGTTTTAAAAATTATGGTATGCACTTGTAAAATAAAACACATTTGATTCAATTTTTCGCAAGTTGATTTAGCAATTATATGTTATAGAATGACTACTAAATATTAATTCCAGATTTAGTGTAGTTGCAATAACCTTATTCACAAAGCATATTAACACCCAAAATAAATATAGAGTAATGAATTAAATATAAAGAGCATTAAGCTTGTGTAATGACATAAACATCCATGCTACATAGTGTTGAAAGTAAAGAGAAATAAATTCAGGAGTCAATAACAATGTATTAATGGTCTCAACATAATTTGGGCCGGGCTAAAGATACAAATGGGCTTGAAATCCAAAACAATGCTTTCATTTGAGGTGAAGTTCATTATTAAAAACTTTATATAAGGAAAAAAAAAAAAAAAAAATCCAACAACCCAATCCTATATTGTAGTTGAGCATTTTAAGGGTGAATTTGAGATATTTTGATGTTACCATTATAGTGAGTAGAAGTGAAATGATAACAATAAATTTCTCATTCACATAAATGGTATTCTCCGCTTATACGTAAGAGATAATAGTGTCAAAATGCTTACATAGTAGTAAGTACAAAATGGGTGAGGGGATTGGGGATTCGAATATAGGCATTTGTCCAATAGGGAGAGGCTCTTTCATTAGGCTCACCTGAGTTTCTACTGGATGGAGGAAAACACAATCAAATGTCATAGTTTTGGTGAATGTTAACCCCAATTTAAGCAACTACGGTGATTGAAATATCGATTTGAGGCCACCGATAACTTTTTAGGCGAAGACGATAAGTTTGGAATCAGAATTCTCGCCATTTATTAGTTTGAAATTAAGAAAGTTTTGGGTCATTAGTTGGCTCACGCGATCCAAAATTTTATGTTGTAAATTTTTATGGTTTTAGTGACTTAATGTTGAAATAGAGGTCGAATTCCGATTGTTTTTGAAAAAAGTTTCGATTTGACATAATGAGTTACTTAGTTTAATGTCAAAAATAGAAGTTGAGTTTTGTTGTGGAAAATTTCATTTTGGTAACCAAAGGTCGAAGATGACTAATTCATTTCAAGTGTGCGGGAGGACAATTTTGTCATTAATTCATATCTCTATTCTATTAGTCAAATCCACGAATTTGTTCGAGTTAACAAAAATTTGGGGATTGAAAGAAAAAAAATATAATGACAAAAAATAGAATAATATCAAAAATAAAGGAACGAAATTGTCTGATATCTCTCAAATCTACTATCTTATTATTATTAGGCTGCTAATTGAACATGGGACTTTGACATAAAAAGTTTAGTATAATTATTTAAATATTTAAAAATATCACTTAAAAAATTAGCATACTAAATTCTTAAGAAATTGTTTTCAAACTAACAATTTTTTAACATTTACATGCTAAATTACATATAAACACAATATAAACATAACATAAAAATTTTATAAATATAATATTATAATTAAAAATTTTTTATAAAAAATTAATATTTTTAATTAAAAATTATAAACTTAGTGTTTAACTGAAAGTTAGATGATATAACTAAAGATCATAAAAAACTTTAGAAAAAATAGTTCAATAAAATCCAATTGAATTTCTCAGATCAAACACTAAATTCATACAAATATAGATGAAAATGAAGCAAAAATTTACCCATATCATAACATAAATTATAAATAAACAAAATATAAACAGGATATAAACATAACAAAAAAAAAAAAAAAAACTATAAACTAAGTTACTATACATGCACATAAATGGTAAATATGCGCTCTTCTCCACTTTATAAAAGGCTAGAAATTTTCTTCTCATTTTTGCCTCACTTCTAGACAATTTAACAAACTCACCCCCCAAACTCATAATTCTGTTCATATCTCACCAAACAAATGAAAACATTCTTTAATTTAATTACTTCATAGAAGAAAGGAATAAACCAAAATTGCAATTAAAAAATTACACTTTTACCAAAATGCCCATTTACTCATAGCAATCCATTCAACAACAGGAAAGCAATACAAAATGCTAATCTCCTTCTCAAATGGAGCCAAAGTCAATTATTAATAATAATAATAATAATAAATAAGTTACACGTCAAATTTATAAATAAGCGGGACAGAAATTTTAACATGATCATTAAATTGATTTTCCTTTAGCAAATTATGGGTTGTATAGGCTTTTAAATTAGATTATGAAATGTTTTGATAATAATAGTAAAGATGCTTATTGCATTTAATATTCTTAAAATGAATCAAATAATGTAATCATGTGCTTCCAAAGAAGAAAAGATTTTGGGGAAGATTTGATGCCCCTATCAGACTAATTAGGGACGTTACATTGCTCCAATACCCATCTTAGGTATATTAGTTTTCTTTATTTTTATTTTAAATAAATTTACACGTGGATAATGACATCGTAGGATCAAATTCAAGACCTACAAATTTTAGACGTCAAATTCTTACCGTCGGATTTTCTAGTTTATTCCATTATTTTTCCTTATAATGGAAATGGATTATTATTATTATTATTATTATTATTATTATTATTATTATTATTATTATTATTATTATTATTATTATTATTATTATTATTATTATTATTATTATTATTATTATTATTATTATTATTATTATTATTATTATTATTATTA